>QEPC01009399.1:242432-265410 GCA_003113815.1 Sphenodon punctatus | reverse complement strand
GGTACTTTCAGACATGACGCTAACCACCCTTTAACCACCCTTGGTGGTTATTTATGCATGTTGCAGGGCTGTATTGGTGCCCTATGCAGCCCTGCAACATGCATAAATAACCACCAAGGGTGGTTAAAGGGTGGTTAGCGTCATGTCTGAAAGTACCGAATCCGGGCCAGAGGTCCGGAAGTGTGGTTGATTTTGACCCCATGTGGGTATTGACTGTGGTGAGCATCTGGTGGCCGCCAAACAGACGTTCAGGGCTTTTTGGTCCTGCCACAGGAGTGTCCGTGGTTCACTGTGGTTGAGCGTGATCTCATAAGGTCTGAAAATGCTCAAAGACCAAACAGGCTTAGAGGGGTTATGAATAAGGCTCAGAAGAACGTGGGATTTATGTCTTGTGGGAATAGTCTACATTTTTACCATCTTGAATCAGGACAAAATGTCAAAGCTTTGAAATTTTCTATTGGAAGTAAAATCTCCAAGTGTAATTTCAACAGTGTGGGGTCTGATGCACACGCACACATCCCGAACCAAAGGGCTCATTTGGGCCGGTAGAAAATCATCATTTTGGGTGACTGAAAAATTTCTAACAAAAATAAATAAATAAAGAGTGCATTTCGCCGGGATCAAAGCTTTAATGAAAGTTTCCAGAGCAGTTGTAGTTATGAAGCTGTTTATATCTCAGTTCAGCTGTGCCTTCCCTGATTTCCAATCAGAATGATCAAACCAAATGGTTTTGATGTAATTGGAACACAGGCAGTATTTTCACTTCCAGCTGCTGGTGGCTGATAAAGTTTTAGGTTGGTGTGGGAGGGACAGGGACACCCAGAAATTCTGACATTACTACAAACTTAGAAAAAAAGACTGAACATCTCCCTGTGTGGGTGGAGTCCCCCTGTTTTACCTGGATGTCAGAGGTGCTCTCCTCCCTGGCCCGCATTGCTGGGGCTGGCGGTGGAGGTGCAGCCGGCACTGCATTGCATCCTTTCCCCTGTGTTGGAATGGGAGAACTGTCAGTGGGCATCCCTGCTACCCCTCCCTGGTGGCCTGGACCCCCCTCCCCTGGGTGGCCCAGGGTCCCTTGGATTACCCTGCCCCTTTCTGCATGTGACATGGCATTGGCTCCCTTTGCCTTTTTGGTTGCTTTCCTTCCAGATATGTTGGGAGCTGGCACACCCATGTCCTCGCTAGTTTCCCTTTAAGGGTTCCTGGCTGAGCGTTCAGCATATTTCCTGGTGGTTGTGTTTACTTGCAGGCTCCTATGGTGTCTCTCTAGCTGGCTCTCTCTGGTTTTGGCAGACCCTTCCCATGGGTGGGTGTGCTTACCTGTTCACATGGACACCTGGGTATTCAACACCCATCTCCATCCATTTCAACCCACGGAGCATCCTGGCTCCTTCCCGGCTGCTCTGTGGGTGTAGATGAGTGTTGATGGGTGAGTCGCATGATCACACACACCCATACGGCCCCGTTCACATGGATGATCACCCACCCATGTGATGGGTGGAGATGGGTGGGAGGCATCTGTGTGAAAATGATCATACTGGGTTTTATCAACACCTGCAGGACTGGCTCTGCCAATCCCTCTTCCCAGCTGCTTCATTCAGCCACTAGCTGAAACCCAGTCTGCCCAGTCCTCAGGCTTGTGTTCACTGCTCTCTTAAAGGGGCAGCAACCCTGTCAGACTATGCCGTGACACAGACCTTGTAGGAGTTTGTGGTGGGGATGTTCAAGGGGTGTATTCAGGATGAGAGAAGAAAGGGGAAGGGCCATATCATGGACCCATCCTCTATCCTTGAGTGTATGTCTTCATCTTTTCTCCCTTTTCCTTAAGCTCAGTCTTCTGGTGCTTAAAGTTAGGAACTGGTAGGGATGGGCAAACGCGGTTCGGAAGTTCAGAGTTCGGATCGAACTCGGTCTGTTCGGTCAACTAAACAGAACGTCCGAACCAAACTAGAATTTCCAACTGAACTGAACCGAATTTCCAAACTCTGTTCTGTTCACCCATCCCTAGTGGCAACACACCTGGTTTTGAATGGCCGAACTTGGTTCGGAAGTTCGGAATTTGACAGAACTTGGTCTGTTTGGTCGACCGAATCGAACTTTCGAACCAAACTCAAAATTCAACCGAACCGAACCAAATTTCCGAACTCAAATTTTAAACCAAACCGAACTGAACCAAATTTCTGAACTCTGTTCTGTTCGCCCATCCCTAGGGACTGGATTTATGGGCCAGATCTAGGGATTGGAAAGAGGCCAAATAAAAAAGAGCCATGGGCTAAATTAGGCTCATGAACAGGAGTTCCCCCAGTCCTAGTGATACCTGCTAAGTTTTACCCTCTTCCATTTCATGAAGATGTTCATAATCAGTACAGTTTCTCTGAGAGCTACAATAAGGTGTTTAATGGAGCTGAAATGGTTGCCTAATTTGATACCTGCAGGCAATACTTCCATTTCAAGTACTGCATTAGGTATTCAAGAGGTTGCCTGATCACTGATCATGTACTTGGATACCTGGGGGGGAGAGGGGGAGGTAATTTCCATTCTCAATTTTCCAATTTTTGGTTGCCAATTGAAAAATCGAGAAATAACACCCCCAACATTGGGATGGAAAACAAAAAAAATCAGGACTGGAAGTCAATAGTCTAGGACCAGAAGTTGATATTCTGGGACACTGGGTACCTGAATCAGGTTGTAATCGGGTACTGATTGGTACTCAATACTTTCAAGTTGATTCAGGTGTCGGAAATCGCTGGTACTTGTTTCAGCACTAGTGCGTAAATTCTTCTTTACATTTGCATTCTGCTAGCACCCACAACAGGCTATCCAACTGCAGACAGAACAGGAGAATACTGCCCCTACTATTCCAGAAATATCCTTGGATGTCTACCAAAGCATACTGATTCTCTGTGACTAACATTGCCTGTTCTTTGCGGATTTCAGGATTAGAACTACTTTTGGAAATTGCTGCTGTTGCTCAGAGTCTCTAAGACTCTCTCTGTTTCCCCGACCATATGTTTAGAGATTTAGCAAGATGACTCGAGGCTGAGTTGGGTGGCTACATGTGGCATCTACTCTCTTCATATAAAGTGGGAAAGCTTGTTCTCAGTTATGACAGGAGCAATGTCGTATTCCCTCTCACGTAAAAGGATGCCAGGTGCCTGTAAGAAGCAAACATCTTTCAGGTGATAGTTCAAGGTACCTTATAGCAAGATCTCTCTCCTTTCTCAGGCAATGTCTCAGCTGCCCGATCAGAATAAACATTTCAGGGTTTTTTTTCCACCTCTGAGGCCAAAGTACAGGTTTTCTGATATGGGAAGGAACATGACATCTGCTTTGATTAAAAGGTGACTTAGAGATGTATTGTCCTAATAGCAGTCTTGGAAATACATCATGTCACAATTCCCTCTGCTATTTTCAATCTTGCCTCCACCCAGATGCAAATTATTCCCAAATTGGCATCGTTGACTTGCTCACATTTAAAATGGAAGTTCTTGTTCTTTATGGACATGTTTTCCTGAGCAAGGATAATTACTTCATTGAAGTTACTCTGTAGCAACTACATACTCTGCCTTTCTTCCCAGAAGGAGGGGTTAAATAGTTCCTTGAAAGGAACTGCCAGCAGGAGGAGTAAATTGGGACACAAAGGAGGGAAATGCTGAAATTTTCTAGCTTGGGGGGTTGACATAGGGTGAAAACAGACATGACACTAACCACCCTTTAACCACCCTTGGTGGTTATTTATGCATGTTGCAGGGCTGTATAGGTGCCCTATGCAGCCCTGAAACATGCATAAATGACCACCAAGGGTGGTTAAAGGGTGGTTAGCATCATGTCTGTTTTCACCCATAATTGCTAGAACTAATGCAAATACCAAATTCCATTAATTTGGTCTGATTGTTTCCATTTTTGCAAAGTGAGTACAGGAGTGGTATTCACATCATAGTTTCACATCTTTCCTTCCATATTTCAGTCACTTTAACATTTTGACATATTTTTTTTTATTCAGGGCTTTCTATCTTCGGCACTGCTTCTTGATAAGTTTTTAAGATTTTTAAAATATTATTGAATTTATTTATTTATTTATTTTTTATCTAGTGCATTTTTACCCTGCACCCTCCTGCTAATAGCAGCTCAGGGCATCTAACAAATTCATAAAATAAACAATATAAAATACAGAAAAAATAAAATAAAAACAGCAATAAAACCCAAAACGGGGTGACACAGAATCAAAATAAAATAAAAAATAAAATGTGACTGGAATTGGTCCACCTGTGTGATATAATACAGAAGGAAGTAATTAAAGTACCAAATCAGAAAAAAATAATGTATTTGATGTCACACGTCCAGTGCAAGATATTACAAATAGATTTGACTCCATGTGGTCTCAAAACGAGATAACTCTGGATCATATCAGGCATGGTTTCTGTAGATATGCAGATTTGATGGCTACATTTTTTCCCTTTTCCATAACATTTTATGAATAGAGAGGATTAAATTAAGCCTGATAGAGTCAGACCCTTCCCTCATCTGCCACAAATTTAAAAGCACTTTAATATGGGCTATTTTGTTTTGTTTTTAATCTCCCATCTCCTTTCAAAAGCTAATGTGTGGCAATTGGATCACACAGAGAAGAAATCTATAACTAGAATCTGGGGATTATGTCATTTTCTTATCCCATTGGAATAAAAATAGCAAGTGACTGTGAAGCGATACATCTGCTAGAGTCTCTGAGAGGCTCAAGTTTGCAGCAAGGAAAACATGACAAGTACGTTTTCTCTTCTCTCTATTCACTTCCGGGGGGTGGGAGTGGGGAGACTGCTGCTCTGCTCTCTGTTGATGAAACCCTGACATTCACTAGTGTTCTCATCCTTTCTAAGTCAAAGAACAAATGAACATCAGCAAATTGGAAGTAATGTGCTATTAAATTAGAACAATCTCTAATCATTGCTGCGCATGCGCCTTTCTCCTCACCGGATTTAAAAGGAAACCAACATGGTTTCTGTCATCGGCTGCACCTGTCTGCATTAGAACTGGTGCACGGAGTTAACTGATTACGTGTTCTATTATTCTACTTGCAAAAATGCAAGTTTAATATTTTGATAGAAGGCAAAATTGCCATCAAATGTAATTGCCCCAATGATAGAAAAAAGTGTCTGTTGCCCCAATTAAATAAAACAAAGCAACACTTTAAATACAACAAACAACACCAGGAAGCATGATCCTCTGGCTGTTCTGTGCTGGTGCTAGATCTTAGTGTCAACATGATTCCTATTTTTTTCAACTGAGCACATGCCAGTACCAAGAGCTACTACCGGAGCTAAACAGCTCAAGGATGGCACCCTTAGTCTAGCATGGTATTTTCCTCCCCCTGCAATTTGACAATAACAAAGTAATGGTGTGGTAAGCTGGCAATTAGATCTAATTTGCTTATGTAAGTGAGCTGAATAAAAAAGATCAATATTCAATCTACATCTTGCATGAAAAGCAATTAGTTTAATTGATGGGGAAAAAACTTTGCCTCAGTTAACTGCATAAAAGTGACCCAGTATGTTTATGAAAATTAGGATTATTAATAGTACATGAGTATTTTAATCATAGACCATCTTTACCTGGAAACTAATGGTCTTCTTTGCTATTTATTCAGATTTAATTTTCACAGGAATTCCATTTGAACCAAACTCTCTTACCCATGCTGTTTATGAGACTTTTTATATTTCAAATGCAACAATTACTTTAAGTCCAATAAAAGTAACAAAGTTGTTGGAACTTCTTGATACATTTTTCTTACTATCTGATTTGCTGCCCTTCTGTTGAAGATAATTGCCTAGAAATACCAAAGCAACAACTGCCATTTGGAAACCAGGTACAATTCCAATGCTAAAGCTTTCTAAAGTTCTAGACAAAGGAAGGTTGCTGTTTCATTCCCAAATCAAGGTAATGGAGACAGAGGGTATTTTAAGACATTAAGGGGTATTTTCAGACGTTACGATCCCACGCTCAACCATGGTGAATACCCACATGGTGAGCAAGGGATCGTAACATCTGTTGGACCAATAGGTGATTCCTGCCAGATGTTCACCCCCGTGAATCATGGGCGGGAATCTCATTGACCACTTAAATTACCCTCCTGCACGGACCATGGCCATTTGCGTGGTCAATGAGATTCCAGCCCATGATCAATGGGATCATCACATCTGTTCCCTGACCATGGCCAGGAATCAGTGGCTGTGCCCGCTGCTGATTCCGGGTTGTGGTCAATGCCCCGGGGGCAGGCGCTGCGGCCACATTGGCAGCGGGACCTGCCCGTCTCCCAGGCGGCGGGTGGCCTAGGGAGTGTGGGGGGTGGGGATGTACACCTGCATGTTGGCCATGCAGCCCCACCCCCTCCCCCAATTCCCTGCCGGGATCAGCCAGAACGTCTGTTGGCCTTGCCATTTTGATCCTGGCGGGGGATCAATTGGTGATTCCGTGGGTATTTTCAGATGTTACGAAATCACGCTCAATCACGGGGAATTCCCACATGATGATCGTGGTCTCGTCACGTCTGTTGGGGGGAATGGAAGCTCCCTGCCAGATTTCACCCCATGAATCATGGGGGGGGATCACATTGAAAATGCAAATGGAGGTCCTGCCTGCACCATCTCCATTTGCATGTTCAATGTGATTTCCCCCCCCCCCCCAATCAGGAGGATCGTCTTGTCTGTCCCCCGACCACGGCCCAGAATCAGCAGTGGTATTTTGGTCCATGGTCAATTCCCGAGCGGGGTGGGGGGTGCTGCGGCCACATTGGCTGTGGCACCCGCCCATCTCCCAAGAGGGTGGGCAGCCTAGGGAGTGTGGGGTGGCAGGGCTGTGCAGTCCCACATTGAGCTGCGTGACCCCGTCCCCTCCCCGATTCCCCACCAGGATCAGCCAGCACATCTGTTGGATGTGCCAATTTGATCCCAGTGAGGGATCAATGGGTGATTCCATGACAGGGTCAGTACAGGCCCCGTCACATCTGAAAATACCCATGAGATCACAGTCAACCACAATGAAGCTCGGTCAATCCCGCAGCGGGGCCAAAGTGCCCTGAACGTCTGTTCGGCAGCCACCAGATGTTCACCACAGTCAATACCCACCCGGGGTCAAAATCAAGCACCCTTCCGGAGCTTCAGCCCAGACCATCTCAGAAAGCATATTCAAAGCATTTCCCACTGGGAAACAATAAAAAGTAATGTCTGAACGGCAACCCCCAGCCAGAATCAAACAAAATGATTCCCGGATGGGGACAAAGCATGAAGTATCCATGCCAGGCAACCAGAAATAACACAGGCCATGGAGGGAGATTTAAAGGGCACACAGCGGCAGGGGAACATGGCGGGATGGAGCGAGGTGGAAGGGAGAGGAGAGTGGTGGGCAAGAGAGTGAGGGAGGAGGATGAGGATGATGATGATGAGGAGGAGGCTTTGGAGGCACAGGCAGAGGAGGAGATGGTCGTGCTGCACATGGAAGAGGTGGAGGGACAGCAGCAGCAGCTGAGACGTGCCGCCCCGGGGACAACGACTGGGCCGGGGGAGAGGAGGCACCACGTAAATGGGTAAGGGGACCTAAGGGGGAGGGAACCCAATGGCACAGAGGCACTAAGGGGGCTGGGCAGGCGACCAGCTGGTCAGCCGGCAGGAGGGAAGAAGGGAGTGGGCCGCGGGACAGGGGCAGAACAGCAACCAACCAAACCCCCCAATGTCCCGCAGATACGGAAACAGGCCCAGGAGCTGGAGCCCCCAGAGTAGACAGGTGCAGGCCCGTCAGAGGAGGAGCAGGAGGAGCAGGAGCAGGAGGACCCGGAGGGACCACAAGGAAGATGGCTCTATCACATAGGGGAGCAATGGGGGCACCAGGATACCCAGGATTTTATCCAAATCTGGGGGATCCTGGAGCATTGACTGGAGCTCAGGCTCAATCAGTGCAATGAGCACATGTTCTTGGAGATAGCGTGGGACATGGAGGCAGCAGGGCATTACAGGACCACAGTGCCGCTCGAAGGTCAAAGAGCTAATGAGGGGGTACAAGGCCATCCGGGACAACTGCCAGTCTGGACTCGAAGACCAGACCACCCCCTACTATGATGCCCTGGACTGCATCCTCCATATGAAGGGATCGATAGTAGCCCCATGCCTTGTGGGAAGCGCCATAGTCCAGGGCACGGAACGGGCCAAGGTACCTCCTCCCCTCACCACCCCACAAGAAAGCACCGGCTCCAGGGCCACCGACCCCCCCATAGGAATACCCAGGGACCTACCAGACCTGCATCCACCTCCCCCGACATCAGCCCAGAGAGCCACCACCCCCCGTCCAGACAGGCTGACTCTGAGCTCGGCACATTGATCACCCTCAGTCAGTAGTCGCTGAGGCCCCCAGCTACATGGAGGGACTGGCCTTGGAGGGATTGGAAACAGACATTGAGGGTAAGTGAGAGTAAGTGGGCAGATGGGAGGGGAGATGGCGAGGGGGGAGGGAGTCCCGGTCAGGGGGTGGCCCCATCCACCCCCAATACTCTGGCCCACGGTACAGGGGTCTGGGGGGGCTACCCAGGCATACCTACAGCCCTTCACCTATGACACACACACACCTATATCCCCACAGGGCATGGTTTGCCCCAGCACCCAAGTCAGGTTGGCAAGGAGGCCAGTGGGGAAGAAGCCCTTGAAACATCCGGAGGCCCCAGGTGAGGCACACCGGCAATGAGGGGGGCCCCTAAGGAGGTCAGGAGGGGGACCCAGGTCACGCAGGGTGGGAGGTGGGGCCGGGGCAATGGGGAAGGGCTGGAGAGCACCGGCCAACTAATGGGGGGCTTGCTACGCATAAAGCCGTGCCCCTGCCTAGGGTGCGACTGGCCAGGTCAGCCACCCCATAACTTCTGTGTACTCTACAGGCCAGCCCGAGGGGCCCCAGAAACCCATGCCCCCAGCACAATGGATGAGGGTGCACCGGGCATGGGTACGGCACCAGAGGGAGGACCAGGTGGAGGACATCATCCACACTATCACGGAACAGGGGGAGCAGATGATAGCAGCCATGGATCACTTGGAGGCAGCCACAGAGCGATCCCTGCAACAGGCGGAGGCACGGGACTGGAAGCTACAGGTGGAGGTGCGCCTAGAATAGAAGCAGGAGTGCCGAGACCACAGCAGGCAGGTAGAGGCATGTGGGCTGTTGGAACAGGCCATCAAGGAAATGGTGCGGGAGCATTCCGCTAAAATGGATAGGTCCCATGACATCAGGACCTCCCTTCTCTTGCAAGCTGGTACAATGAGTGCCTATGTGATGGCAGCCACCTCGCCGGTTACTCTGCCTGCCCAGGACCCCATGCTGGGCCCCCCAGAGTCCCCACCACCTCCCCCACCCCCCCCAGCTGCTGCCCTGCCAGCTGGGGCCGCGTATCCGCCTCCTGGTCCCTGTAGGCCTCCGTAGGGAGCAGCCGCCCAGGGGGGCTTCAGGTCCCAGGTCCTCCCTCCCTCCCTCCCACCACCACCTTCCCCACCAGACACGGAGGCCTCCAAGGACACTGTTGGGGGCATGGACACTGGGGGGGAGCTCCCAGAGTTCTGTTGCGCCCACAGGGCGTGCAAGGGGGAGGCCCCAGATATGCAGGAGATGGGTGGGATGGGGGCAAAGGGGAGGGCAGTCTGAGGGGAGGCAAGTAACCTGCACGGTGGGGGGGTGGCAGTGTAGGGGGCACATGTACTTGAGTGAGGGAATAATTGGAATTATATCACAGTACCAATACGCCAAGCACAAGCATTCTGCCCTGGCCAGGCATATCAGCCAGGAGGCCAAGGCGTGAGGGTGCTCAACTCCAACCCCATCACCCTGGGGCACCCACCGGCTCCCTGGGTGAGCCCCTCTATGGCCATCGGTCTGCCCCCACTCCCGGGCCCATGAACAGACTGAAGGAGGCAGTAGTGGTGCCCTGGAATAGATATTGGAATAGATCCCAATATCATTTTTTATTTTTTATTTATTTTTTATAAATAGAGTGGATTGGAATAGATATAATTCTAATTAGGTTTGTTGTGCACATTTTGATGTATTTTATATATAATTTTTCTTTTTTCATTTTTTGAATGCACATTTATATATATATTCTTGATATCTTCCAGGTGGCATTCCCTTTGGCAATTGGTGCCGCAGTATGTTTTTATTTGCCCATTGAGAAAGGGGCTGTACCCCAAAGCAAGTCTGGGTTGTATACATTCAGTTGTGTTTCATGTGTTCTTTTTTTATACAATATATGCTTATAGGCACATGGGGCCAATTTGAGTATTAATCTTTTCCAATAAATTGTTGATCTTCCTTCCCCTCCTTCCTTCTCTTTTGTGACTGTACATTTTCCAGGTGGGGAATCTTTGTGTGCTGGTGTTGGGGTGTGTGTTTTGTTGTTGCCTCCTGTTGCCCCCTGCTGCTGACTCCTGATTAACGGAGCCCTCTGCGGTGGAGCTGGCGGCGCTGACAGGTGTGTGGTCCCGTTCCAATATGAAGTTGGGGCTTTCCATGCAGGATCCGTTCAAGGCATACTACCTGGGTACCCACCACATGTCCATGCTGGGGTACCACCGGGGCATGCTCCATTGGCCACACTTCATTCACCTGACAGGCCACCTGGCCCCTGGCCCCTTAGTGCCCCCCAGCCGCTGGCTATGAGTCCCCCTGTGCCTTCTGGGCTCCAATTGCTGGCCCCGGTGTGAGCTCCCGCCTCCGCCCGGCTGCCGTGGTCCATTGCCTGGTCCCTCCTTGATGTCCCAGCCATGCTGCTGTGCTGCCAGCTTCCTGGGGTACTTCTGCCCCTGCCTGTGACTCGAGCCCCTTCTGGAGCCCCCCCTGTATGACTCTGCAACCGGTGTTCCCCTCCATGGCTGCCATCTCCAGAGTCCGTGTCCTGCTCTCTGAACCAGCCCCCGGCCCCCCCTGGATGCTGCTGACCATCCTCGTCCACTTGCGCTCCCTCCAGAGCCCCAGACCCCCCTTGGGTGTCTGTGTGACCTCTGGCTTCTGGGACCCCCGGACTGCACCTCCTGACATCCTCCCTGGGTGTGTGTGTGTTCGTGCCTTTGGACAAGCTGCACAACTCCGGCTCTGCTGCCTCCCCTCCATGGCACCCTTACCCATGCTTGGGGTCAGTGTGTGCCTCCTGAACCATGCCCGGACCACTTCCTGTTCCGTGTGGCCTCCCCCTGTGCCTGTACCCTGACCTTTCAGGTTCCCCCCATTCTGGGACTGACTGTGAAGTTGTGGGGGTGCCCGTGTGGGCTGTGCTGTTGTTGGGGGTCTGACTGCCATTCCCCATGCCCGGCCATGCCCCTGGCTTATTCCACTCCTCTTCCCTGTCCAGCTGCCCCCCTTCCTCCCTGTGCCTATTGTGTCATGTTGTTTTCGTTATTGCAATAAAAGTAACACAAACAATAAATTTCATGTACGTTATTGATATAACGAAAGCAACATGCACACCCCTAAATAAAGACTCTTTTTTCCCCTCTGTCTCTGATTAATGGTTCCTAGTGGACTTGCATGAGTAATTAGAGCTGAAAAGGAGAAAGAAAAACTTCAAATCTCAAAAATATGTATTTTTCAATAGCATCAAATTGAAGTAATTATCACTCTGAAATGTTTTCTTTCTGGATGGAAAATTTTGCCATTTCTTACTCTTACTGATTGCTCCCCTTATAACTAAGCTTAACAGATCAAGTTCATGAATGCATCTCTGCCTTTCCTTATGTTCTACTTTCCCTTCTTTACCCCACCCCTTGTTGTCTAAATAAAAGGGGGGAATCTGCACCATCTCCCCACCCCTCTTTGACACCTGACACCCTCTCTCTAAAACTCCAGGGAAATACTGTGTGTCTGACCAGACAGTTGAGAAATCCTCCCCTATCCCAAATGCATGGTCAACAGGGATGTGCAAATGCGGTTCGGATGTTCAGTGTTCATTCCGAACTCGGCCCGTTCAGATGGCCGGACCAAACGTCTGAACCGAGTGCATGAAGCCCCAAACAGTTCGGCCGCGTTCAGATGAGTTTGGCCAGGTTCAGGTGGGGAAAAAATGGCTGGCAGGCTCAGGGAGGGGACGGTCAGCTAAGGATCAGACTTCCTATTGCCAGGGGTGGAGAGGCCTGGACTAGCAGCCAGCCTGACCAACCACCTTCCCCTTTTTTTCTCAGACCACTGGTTTCGCAGTCTGCGATTAGCCATGGATTAGGCTGCACAGAGCCAATGGGGCTTGTGGTAAGGTGGGCGCAGCAAGTAACAAAAGTCATTGCGCTCCCACCTTCCAACGTCTTCTGAGCTAGTAGCTACTGATCCTTAGGAATGGGCGGAAGTTCGGAGTTCGGACCAAACTCGGTCTGTTCGGACAACCGAACCCGAATCCGAACACGGACGTGATCTGAACGTGATCCGAACAGTTCAGTCAGTTCAGATCACGTTTGGGTGAATTCGTGTGGCAAAAAAAGTGTCACTGGAAGGTCAAACGTGACAGGGAGGGGGAGTCAGCTGAGAAGCAGATTTCCACACAGCAGGGGTGGAGAGGCTTGGAATAGCAGCCAGCTTGCCGAATCACCATCCCTTTTCGCCTCAGACCACTGACTTCTCAGTCTGTAATTGGCTAGGTTGCACGGAGCCAATGGGGCTTGCGGTTAGGCGGGTGCAGCAAGAAACAAAAGTGATTGCCTCCCCTCTACCCAACACCTTCTGAGCTAGTCACTGTTCCTGAACAGCAGGCGTTTCAGAAGGCTCCCTCTCTCCCAGAAGTTTTTGTTCCTTCCTATTCCTAATCCATTGCCATCCTCCTCCTATTTCACCCATCCAACCCATTTACCTCCATATTATCATTTATTTAGATTATATTAGATAGATTTAAGTGTTATTTTTTATTTTTACACCTCCCTGTGTTCAATCCTCCTTCCTCCCTCCCCCCTCTATTGAATCCTTTTCCCTCTCCCTCTTTTTCCATCCCTGATTCCCTTCCCCTATTGTAAGTTTTTGATTTATTTAGAGTAGGAATATTATTAGATTGAATTTCATTTCAGTTTTGTACCCATCCCTGTGTTCTTTGTGTTTCCCCCTGTGTAATATTGTATATATAGATAGATAGTTATTAGATAGACAGTTACTAGAGAGATATACATGGTCATTAGCTTAGCTATAGAGATAGATAGAGATACAGTGTGTTTGTAGGACAAGGCCTTTGTAGTTAATTATTAGGATATTTCATTTAGTTCAATAGGTGTTAGAATAGTTAATAGCAGTTAAATTTAGTGTAGAGATAGATAGATATAAAAAAAGAAACAGTCACTCCAGCCCCAGGACCCACCGTCAGGGATCTAGGGCCTACTTTACTGGCAGGGAGGGTTGTGACCAATATGTGTCTAGAAACTGCCACTCTAGCCCCAGGACCCACTGTCATGGGTCTGGGAACATCATTCCTCCCACAGAGGCATGTCATTCCACCTCACCAAGAAACAGCCACTCCATCCCCAGGAACTGTCATCAGGATTCTGGGACCAAGTTACAGGCAGGGAGGGCTGTGGCCAATATGTATCTAGAAGCTACCACTCTAGCCCCAGGACCCACCATCATGGGTCTGGGGCCATCATTCCTCGCACAGAGGCGTTTCATTCCACTGCACCAAGAAACAGTCACTCCAGCCCCAAGACCCACCATCAGGGTTCTGGGACCAAGTTACAGGCAGGGAGGGCTGTGGGAAATACATATCTAGAAGCTACCATTCTAGCCCCAGGATCCACCGTCATGGGTCTAGGCCCATCGTTCCTCACACAGAGGCATGTCATTCCACTGCATCAAGAAACAGCCACTCCAGCCCCAGGACTTGCCGCCAGGGTTCTGGGGTCAAGTTACAGGCAGGGAGGGCTGTGGCCAATATCTACAAGATGCCACTCTTCTAGCCCCAGGACCCACCATCATGGGTCTGGGGCCATCATTCCTCGCATAGAGGTGATGTCTTTCAGCCGCATCAAGAAACAGCCATTCCATCCCCAAGACCCACCGTCAGGGTTCTGGGCAGGGAGAGCTGTGGTCAATATCTACAAGCTGCCACTCTTCCAGTCCTAGGACCCACTGTCATGGATCTGTGGCCATAATTCCTCACACAGAGGCGATGTCTTTCAACCGCATCAAGAAACTGGCACTCCAGCCCCAGGACATGCCGCCAGGATTCTGGGGCCAAGTTACAGGCTGGGAGGACTGTGGCCAATATCTACAAGCTTCCACTCTTCTAGCCCCAGGACCCACCATCATGGATCTGGGGCCATCATTCCTTGCACTGAGAGACTTCATTCAGCTGCAACAAGAAACATCCACTCCAGCCCCAGGACTCGCCACCAGGGTTCTGGTGCCAAGTTACAGGCAGGGAGGTCTGTGGCCAATACCTACAAGCTGTCACTCTTTTAGCCCAAGGACCCACCATGATGGTTCTGGGGCCATCATTTCTCGAACAGAGGTGATGTCATCAAGAAACAACAACTCCAGCCCCAGGACCCGCTGTCAGGGCTCTGGAGCCAAGTTACAGGCAGGGAGGGCTGTGGCCAATATCTACAAGCTGCCACTCTTCCAGTCCTAGGACCCACTGTCATGGATCTGTGGCCATAATTCCTTGCACAGAGACGATGTCTTTCAACCGCATCAAGAAACTGGCACTCCAGCCCCAGGACATGCTGCCAGGGTCCTGGGGCCAAGTTACAGGCAGGGAGAGCTGTGGCCAGTATCTATCTAGAAGCTGCCACTCTTCTAGCCCCAGGACCCACCATCATGGGTCTGGGGCCATCATTCCTCGCACTGAGAGACTTCATTCAACCGCACCAAGAAACAGCCACTCCAGCCCCAGCACCTGCCATCAGGGTTCTGGGGCCAAGTTACAGGAAGGGAGGGCTGCGGCCAATATCCAGGAGCTTCCACTCTAGCCCCAGAACCCACCATCATGGATCCAGGGCCATCATTCCTTGCACAGAGAGCCAATTTTCCAAAGCATCAAGAAACAGCCACTCCAGCTCCAGGAACCACTGCCAAGATTCTGGGGTCAAGTTACAGGCAGGGAGGCCTCCGGCCAATATCTTTAAGCTGCCACGATAGCCCCAGGACCCACCGTCATGGGTATGGGGCCATCATTTCTTTCACATAGAGCCTTTTTGCGAACGTCTGAACCGAACCGAATGGCCGAACTCAAAAGCGACGAACGGACCGAACGGCTGAACCGAACGGGTGAACCGAACCGGATCGAACCGAACGGCCAAACCCGAACTGCGACCTGGTCGTCCATCCCTACTTATCCTGTCACGAGACATTTTCATAAGTCTCCCTCTCACAGCAGTTTGTGTTCCTAATCCATTGCCATCCTCCTCCTATTTCACCCATTTCCACAAATTTCCTCCATAGTTTCATTTATTAGATTAGATAGATTTAGGTGTTATTTTATTTTTTATCCTTCCCTGTGTTCTTTATCCCTAACCTCCATTGAATCCTTCCCTCCTCCCTGTATATATTCCATCCCTGATTCCCTTTCCCTGTTTTTGGATTTATTTAGAGGAGCATTAGATTGATTTAGGTTTTGTTTCAGTTTTGTACCCCTTCCTGTGTTGTTTGTTGTGAGCTGTCTGTGTCTCCACCCCCCCATCCCTTTGTATAGATAGATAGATAAATAGTTGTAGGAGTTAGCTTAGTTATACAGATAGATAGAGATAGCGTGTAGTGATTCAGTTTTAATATTTTATAGTGTGTTTGTAGGACTAGGCCTTTGTAGATATTAGATAATATTCCTTTAAGTTCCATAGGTTTTAGAATAGTTAATAGCAGTTAGAGTTAGTGTAGTAGATATATATAATATTAGATTACCTCTTTGAATATGTATATATCTTCCGGTGCATTTTTGGGGTGGAAGAAATGGAGAAGGGAAGCAGGATCTATCTATCTATCTATCTATCTATCTATCTATCTATCTATCTATCTATCTATCTATCGATATAGTACTCCAGAAGAGGAAAATGAATACATTAATATAAAACTAAAGATTAAAAATTGCCAAAAACATTTAAGGAGAATACATTTCTTTACCACAGATACAAAGCAGCACTGCTAAAAGTTGCCACAGCCCTAGTCAGCACAGAATCAAGTGGACTCAAAAACTTTTGCAATACATGATCGTAAAAACAACCATCCTGGGTCCCTCGGATTTTGCCCAAGTATTTTTGCCTCAAGCCTGAGAACATCGGAAAATAAAATAAAATATGACTAACAGAGTCTATTTTTTGTAAATCACAGAAGGGACATAATCTCGCTTCCTTGGGACCACCAGTGAAGCAACCTTCCAATAGAGCAGAAGGGAAAACATTGAGCGGAGCCTTGTGAAGGCTTGTCTTCTCCCAGAGTCAGACCAAACAAACAAATAGCAAGACCCTGCACTAAGAGGCTTGAATGGTGTCATCTGCATTGAGAAGAGATGCAATTTCAGATCAGCAATCAATGGGGGGTGAGTATCTACAGTTTTCAAGAATGGTATTTCATCGTTTATAAAGATGTTAAAAAGAGCAGGGGCCAGTATACAGCCCTGTCTGACCCTACAAGTTACCTCCACCTTCCTTGAAAACAGAGGGTGGGAATTGTATCTTATCTGCAGCCTATTACTGCTATGCAACTTAATCAGTAGAAATAACAGTCTGGGGTCTCCAGAAATAGAGAGCTTAGTTTGGCCCAAAGACACTCCCTACTAACAGAATCAAAGGCCATTTTCAAGTCAGTAAAACAAAGGTACAATTTCCCTTGGTGAGCAATATATTTACTAAGTAACAAAAAAAGGACTAATGCATGGTCAACTCTGGAAATATCCTTTTGGAAACCGGCTTTACCAGGTTCCAAAATATTGTTCTCATCCTTCCAGAGCTGTAACTTACCTAACAAGAGTTTGGCATACAATTTCCCAACGATACTTAATAAACTAACCAGGTGATAATTCCCTGACTGCAAAGGGTCACCTTTTTTGTAAATAGGTACTATGATGCTGTTTAACCAAGAACTCGGGATTTCTCCAGTATTGTTAATATGCATAAAAGCATGTTTGCCCACCACTCGGGCATTCTTTAGCAGTTCTGGCAAGATAGTCATCACCCGGGGCCTTCCCAGGCTTAAACTGGTGAATAAGTGGCAAAATATCCTCTGGGAGGACAGGATACCAGGATTGAAATGTATCTCTTGGTGGGATTACCACACTAACTTGTGGGATGGGGTTTGAAGAATAAATCTTCATAAAAGGACTCCCAAACTTCTGGTGATGGAGAGAAAACCCTTGTCTTCTCTCCTCCTAATTTTGCCAAAAGAATGAGATCCCAAAACTGCTTAGTGTTCCCTCGGTTGGCAGCAATTAACAGGCAATGCCATTGTTCCTTTTGGTACTCTAATTTCTTTTCTAACAACAACTAATGGTATAGCTTTCTAGAAGTTTGGAGGAGTTCTCTAAGAGCTCGAGAGGGATTGCTCTTTAGATTACTTGCTATTCGGCAAAAGTGAGACCTCTTGGTTTGGCACTCCTTGTCAAACCATGCCGAAAATGTTTTGATTTGTGGGCGAACTACACACTCAGTTACCAGCAAAGGAGACAATAAAGAGATCAATTTGTCATACGAAGTCAAATTCCCGGGACCCTGGGTCACAATTTCCTGATATAATGCCATAATTCCCCCTTGTTGAATAAATACAGTGAAGGTAGACTTTAACTCCTCCAACCATTTGGCTCTGATAGTAAACACTTCACCGTTCACTTGGGAGGAAGCTACAGCCATAGTTACAGGTTCCTGGCTCATGATACAGGAGTCACTCAGGGTTAATAGTAATGGGAAATGGGCCGTTTCAAATCTAGGAGAAAAAAACAAGGCTACCATGCTAAACAAAAAGCTGTCAGATACCAGGAAATAGTCCATCACACTAGAGCCCTGCAGGGAGTGATAGGTATAGTTCCCGTCTCAATCACCCTCTACTCGGCTGTTAAGAATTACTAGATCTTAAATTTCTAACATTCCACTCATTTGTGTGGTGCCAGTGCTAACCACCTTATCGAAAGAATGCCGAGTGGGGACAAAGGGATTCACTGAGGAATCGTCCAGATTCAGAGATTCAAATTCTGAATAAATAATTTATAAAAATATAAAATCTTCCTCTGCATAATTTTTAAAAGAAAAATGGAGCAGGAAAGCAGGAGAGGCTGGTCTGTTGCCCGTAAGGTGGGCAATGGGGCACATGGAAGAAGTGGCAGGGGCTGTACCAGTGGAGTGGCAGCAGGCATCAGTAGCAGCCTGAGCCTATCACCACACCCCAAACTGCACAGGCCAGATTTTGGCAGTCAGGCTTAAGTGGCTCCAAGAAAGGGCATTAGGGGTGTGGTTCGGCGTTGCCTCCTGCCAGAGTTGTCCACGGCCACACAGGGCACTGGAAGGCCTGCAGACCAGGAGGCTGTAGCTGTATCTACTGCGGCTGCAGGAGCAGGTGCATCAGGTGCTTCGGGATCGGATGTTCCTCTAGGACAACCAATGTCCCCAATCCCCATTATTAAGGTGATCCTCAGCAGTCCAGGGCTGGTGGATTCCACCCAGATGCTAAAGGGAGGCCCAATCTCCGGGCAATGGCATCAGGGAGAGGAGCAGCAGAAAAAGCAGGAGCATCAGCTATAGCGGGCAGAGGGAGAGTGGCAGCAGCATGGTGGGCAGTCCATCAGCCTCAGTTCCCAGTACTCCCATTAGAGGAACATCACTCTGATTGGGGACAGCGAGGCAGACACTAGTCCTGTGGATGAGATGTCTGGTGCTGTGGTGATGGCTGTCCCTCAGAGAGCCATGTGCCACCATGTTTTGCCCCTCCCAGAAGCACTGTCAGCAGTGCGTCACCCAGTGTGGGCCAGAAGGCAGGAGGGGGCAAAAATTCTTCGTATGGGTGCATTTTAAGTTGGTGCGGGCAGATGATCCCAGGGAGGTGCAGTGCACTTTGTGCCAGAAGGTGGTAAAGCATAGGGAGGTGCTCACCAACCTTGGTACAACTGTCATGGTGAGGCACCTCAAGGGAAACCACAGCGCTGTGCTGCTAAGCGGCCAGGCAGGGACAATGGATGCCAGCGGGTTTCCGACTGCAGTGGCAGACATCTGCCTCCATCAGCAGGCAAGCATCCTTCCCTAACAGATGCCTCTAGCAGCAGGAGTGGTATTGCTCCTAGGGGGGAGCAGCAGCAGCAGTGTCAGTGCACCATGGAGGTGCTGGGTGGGGGCAGCTGCCAAATCCATCAGCAGCTGCAGGATGTGGAGGGTGGTGTGGATTTCAACTGAAAGTTACGTGCATGTTGGGGGAAATGATAGCGCTGGACGGGAAGCACTTCTCAGTGGTTGGGGACATGGGGTTTAGGCGCCCGATTGGCTTCCTGGGCCCCCAGTTTAAGCTGCCCTTGCGCACCACCCTGAGTCAGCAGGTGGTGCCAGCCCTGTACTAGGCTTTAAAGGAGTGGGTGAGGGAGCAGCTGGCAAGGCCTGGGGGTGCCACCGTACACTTCACCACCAACCTGTGGTTGAGCAGAAATGCACAGCATGCATACCTGGCACTGACAACGCACTGGTGGCAGGACCCAGAGGTAGCGTTTGGCAGTGGCAGGAGACGTCCCAAAGCAGGGTATAGGTGGGCCCTGTTTCCGGAAGAAATAATGAATGGCCCCCACACCACGCGGAACATCGAGGCAGCCCTGACCACCATGGTGAGGGAGTGGGTCACGCCTGGTGCACCCTTCACCAAGGGGTGCATGGTGATGGACAACCCGGCCAAAGTACGGAGGACAGTCCACGAGAGGTGCTTCACCAGCATCCCTTGCACCACACACACCTTTCACCTGGTGGTCAGGGATACTCTGGGCTTGGGGGAGAAGGGGATTGGGGCAGGCACTCTTAGATCCCTGATCAAGTGGGGGAGGAAGCTGGCTGGTTTCTTTAACCAGAGCATGAAGGGAAGCGACCTCCTCCGGATGAAGCAGGCTGAACAAGGCTCCCTCATGCACCAGATGGTGCAGGATGTATCCACCCGGTGGAATTCGACCTTCCTGATGCTTGAGCAGCTTCTCGAGCAGAAAGCCATCTTGCATAAGGTTCAACTGGTGATGGACAGTGTGGCACCTCCAGGGTATGATGGGGCACAATGGGAGATCCTGGCTCACATGGTCTTCATGCTGAGACAGTTCCTGGCCATGATGGAGACCATCAGCTCCTCCATGGCCACCATCAGCCAGGTGACCACTCTGGTCCAGAGTCTCCTTCGGAGACTGGAGGAGATTCTCCAGGGGCGGGATTGTGGCCCTCATGGCAGGAAGATGGCGGATGAGGTGGTTGATATGGTGTGGCAGCTGAAGGCAGGGCTGAAGGCACGGTTTGATGAGCTCCTACAGCGGGCGGAATACGTTTTGGCAACCATGCTGAACCCCAGGGTCAAGGGCAGCATGGCACTCCAGACAGCATTCTATGGGCACTGGAAGGGTCACCTGGTCGAGAGGGTCCGCTAGGCAGAGGTGGCTCTTGAGAGTGCACGGCAGCAGCAGCAGGACACCCCTGGGGATGGTGGAAGTGGGACCAGTCACCCCTTGCAGCCAGCGCGGTCTATCACTGCCCCCAGCCCTAAAAGTAGCAGCACCAGCAACAGACTGAGCAGCAGTAGCACCCCTATTGCCAGCAACAGCAGCTCATATGTGCAGGACACTCTGGGGAGCATGGGCTCATACACAGCAGGGCAGACAGTGGTGGCTGAGGGCAGTGGTGGAGGTGGTGCCAAAGGAAAGTTATGTGAGGGAGTATGACAGTGCCTCAGCAGCAGTGGAGAGCTACCTGGAGGAGGAGTCGTGCATCAATCCCAGAAGTGATTCCTTGGCCTACTGGGCCAGCAAGACCAACGTGTGGCCGGGCCTGTCCAAAGTGGCCAAGGGTCTCTTGTCCTGTCCACCAACGCATGTCCCCAGAAAGCAGGTGTTCTCCATGGCGGGGCACATTTGCTCGCCACACTGCCTGACACTGGGGGCCAAGTTGATGGAGCAGTTGCTTTTTATAAAGGTCAACCATCTGCTTCTGGGATTCCCTGAGCTGCTCCTGAACATGGATTAATGGTGCAGTGGCACATGCCATCCCATGCCAGGGGCAGTTTTGGGACGAGGCTCCTCCTCAGTCTGGGCTGCTGCTGCTGAGGTGTTGTACCTCCCTCCCAATGCCTGGTACCCACCCTGCCTCTCTCTCTCACTAAATGGCCTCGGCCGGCCTAGCTGACTGACCTCATGACACAGTGTGGCATTGGGAAGCTGTAATCCTTCCAGCCGGCCTCTGGCTAGATGATCTCGGCCCACCTATCTGACTGGCTCTCTCATGCGTGCTGCACAGTCTTTGCCAAATTCCCAGCGTATCTCATTACCCAGTCTGCCATCCCTACTGTCTCTCATACCATGTTGCCCGCCCAGGTTTCCAAGATCAAATGCTGCCTCAGTCTGCCTTCTTCTCATGCCACGCTGCCTGTCTTCCCACCTGCCCAGGTTGCCAATATCAAACCCTGCCTGAGTCTGCCTTCTGCTCATTCCAAGCTGCCTCTCTGCCCACCCACCCATGTTGCCGAGATCAAACCCTGCCTCAGTCTGCCTTCTTCTCATACCATGCTGCCTGTCTGCCTGCCTGCCAAGGTTGCCAAGATCAAACCCTGCCACAGTCTGCCTTCTGCTCATGCCACGCTGCCTGTCTGCCTGCCTGCCCAGGTGGCCAAGATCAAACCCTGCCTCAGACAGCCTTCCGATGCTCATGCCATGCTGCCTGTATACCCGCCCGCCCACCCAGGTGGCCAAGATCAAAGCCTGCCTCAGCCAGCCTTCCAATGGTCATGCCATGCTGCTCATCTGCCCTCCCACCCGCTCACCTGCCCAGTAGGGATGGGCGGACAGAACGCGGTTTGGATGTTCGGATGTTCAGTTGTTCGGTTCGGAACCCGAGTTCAGGTTCGATGGTTCGGTTCAGCTGAGTTTGGTTTGGCCGAACTTGGCTGAACATTCAAAAATAGCTAAATTGAAACCGAAACCGAAACAAAATTGAAACCTAAGCCTATTTTTCGGCCCTGGAAGGACATTTTTCCTGCCTCCAAACTCATCTGAACTCGTCCGAACACGACCGAACTGTTCGGTCGTTCGCGAGTTCAGTTTTAACTTTCAGTTTGGACATCTGAACAGACCGAGTTAGGTCCGAACTCCGAACACGCAAACCGCGTTCACCCATCCCTACTGCCCAAGTGGCCAAGATCAAACCCTGCCTCAGTCTGCCTTCCCATGCTCGTGCCACACTGCCTATTTGCCGACCTGCCCAGGTGGCCAAGCTCAAACCCTGCCTCAGACTGCCTTCCTGTGCTCATGCCATGCTGCCTGTGTGCCCGCCTACCTAGGTGGCCAAGATCAAAGCCTGCCTCAGGCTGCCTTCCCATGCTCATGCTATGCTGCGTGTCTGCCTGCCCACCCACCCGCCGAAGTGGCCAAGATCAAACCCTGCCTCAGTCTGCCTTTCCATGATCATGCCACGCTGCCTGTCTGCCCGCCCGCTCAAGTGACCAAGATCAAACCCTGCCTCATTCTGCCTTCCCATGCTCATGCCACACTCCTTGTCTGCCCGCCTGCCCAGGTGGCCAAGATCAAAGCCTGTCTCAGGCTGCCTTCCCATGCTCATGCCACACTGCCTGTCTGCCCTCCCAGGTGGCCAAGATCAAAGCGTGTCTCAGCCAGCCTTCCGATGCTCATGCCATGCTGCCTGTCTGCCCACCTGCCCACCCAGGTGGCCAAGATCAAAGCCTGCCTCAGCCAGCCTTCCGATGCTCATGCCGCACTGCCTGTATGCCCTGATCACCTGCCCAGGTGGCCAATATCAAAGCCACCCTCAGCCAGCCTTCCAGTGGTCATGCCACG
>QEPC01009399.1:200822-239968 GCA_003113815.1 Sphenodon punctatus | reverse complement strand
CCCGCCTGCCCAGATTGCCAAGATCAAAGTCTGCGTCAGCCTGCCTTCTGATGCTCTCGCCACGCTGCCTGTCTGCCCATCTTGGTTGCCTCAGTTTGGATGGGCGAACAGAAGGCGGTTTGGATGTTCGGATGTTTGGTCATTCGGTTCGGAACCCATGCCACACTGCCTGTCTGCCTGCCTGCCTGCCCACCCAGGTAGCCAAGATCAAAGCCTGCCTCAACCAGCTTTCCGATGCTCATGCCACGCTGCCTGTCTGCCCACCCACCCAGGTGGACAAGATCAAACACTTCCTCAACCAGACTTCCAATGCTCATGCCACACTGCATGTCTGCCCCCCCAACCAAGTTGCCAAGTTTGAACCCTATCTGCTGCTGTCTGCTGGTCTATGGGTGCTCTACACTGGCAAATCCAAATGTGCCCATGCAATCTTGCTGCTGCTGTCTGCTGCTGTATGGGAGCTCTTCCCTGGCAAATCCTACCATCCTGGCTCCATGGATTCTGCACACAGGCAAATCTTGCTGCTGCCATCTCTGCTGTTCCACGGGTTCTCTGCCCAGTCAATCCATTGTCTGATGCTGCTGCCAATTTTGCCTCTGCTGTCTGTGCCACAGGTTCTGTGCCCCGGCAATCCAATGTCTGCTGCTACTGCCAATGCTGCCTCTGCTGTCTGTGCCATGGGTTCTGTGCCCGTAGAATCCAATGTCTGCTGCTGCTGCCAATGCTTCCTCTGCTGTCTGTGCCATGGTTTCTTTGTCCTGGAAATCTAATGTCTGCTGCTGCTGCCAATGCCACCTCTTCTGTCTGTGCCATGGGTTCTGTGCCTGGGAAATCCAATGTCTGCTGCTTCTGCCAATGCTTCCTCTGCTGTCTGTGCCATGGGATCTGTGCCCTGGCAATCCAATGTCTGTTGCTGCTACCAATGCTGCCTCTGCTGTCTGTACCATGGGTTCTGAGACCAGGCAATCCAATGTCTACCGCTGCTACCAATGTGGCCTCGGATGTCTGTGCCCCAGGTTCTGTGCCCGGGGAATCCAATGTCTGCTACTGGGTGAGCATGTAATTCATCAACGAGCAATGCTTGACCAATTGGAAGAATAGATTGTTCATATTCAGAGACTAGGATGCAAGCTTGCAATGACCTGCCAAGCAGAGGTGCCAGCCAACGAGCACTGGCCGGGCCTCTGCTCCACCAATGCCAGCCAGCCTGTAATGCTTGGCCGAGCAGGGGTGCCAGCCACTCCAGCCCCAGGACCCACCATCAGGGTTCTGGGCCCTTCATTTGGGAGGGAGGGGGGGGTGATTTTTAATCCCCCACCTATATATTTATTTATGATTATACACTGCCCTGTTTTATTGATATATTTTATATTTGTATTTTAAATGTTTTAAAACTGTTTTTATTGTTGTTAACCGCCCCGAGCTGCATTGCAGGATGGGGCGGTATAAAAATCTATGAAATAAATAAATATAAATAAATAAATATTCATTCTGCTCACTGGGAACTGTCATTCCACTTGTCTGCAAGTGTCACACGTCCAGGCCAGCCAGCTTGCAACGCCCGTACAAGTAGGGATGCAAGCCACCGAGCCCTGGCCGGGCCTCTGCCACTGCTTCAACAAAGACAGCCAGCCAGCAATGCCTGTCCGAGTAGGGGTGCCATCTGCAGTTACTGTGCCTGGGAAATCCAATGTCTGCTTCTGCTGGTGGTACTGCACCTCAGCCATTTGCTCCTCCCTCTTTTAGACAGGCATAGTTCGGATGAGGGCACCGGCGGGCAGAGGCTGAGTGTCCATGAGATTCACCACTGGGCAAGGCTTGCCCAATTTGCAATAGAGCATCTAGCTAGAGGCAGGGCCCAATCCCCGAGCAATGGCAGCAGGGGGAGGAGTAGCAGCAGAAGTACCAGTTCTAGAGGGCACAGGGAGGAGAGTGGCACTAGCATGGTGGGCAGTCAAGCCTCAGGGTCCTAGCACTCCCCTTCATGGGACATCACAGTGAGTGAGGCAGAAGGAGACACTAGTCCCACAGAGGAGACGTCTGGAGATGAGGTCATGGCTCAGGCTGTCCCTCCTCCCAGAGCTGTGTTGCCACAAAGTTCTGCCCCTCTAAGCAGCACTGGCAGCAGCAGTGCATCACACGGGGCAGGATAGAAGCAAGGAGGGGGGGTGTCCTCTGTCTGGGCACATTTCAAGCTAGTGAGGGTGGATGATCCCAGGGGGGTGCAGTACACTGTGTGAAATAAGCTGGTGAAGTGTGGGCAGGTGCTCACCAACCTTGGGAGAACTGCTATGGTGAGGCATCTGAAATAATCTCACAACACTCTGCTGCTAAGTGGGAAGGCAGGGGAAGTGGATGCCAGCTGGTTCCCGAATACAGCGGCCAGTCACCCGCCTCCTTCAGCAGGCAAACATCCTGCACCAACTGCTGCTGATAGCAGCAGGAGTAGTATTCCTGCTAGGGGGGAAGAACAGCAGCAGGAGGCTCACCAGCAGTGTCAGTCCACCATGGAGGAGCTGGGGTTGGGCAGCTGCCAAGGTCATCGACAGCTGGATGGCAGCGTGGCTATCAAGAGAAAGCCAGGCGCCTGTTGGACAAAATGATTGCACTGGATGAGCAGCCCTTCTCCATTGTAGATTACATGGGCTTCAAGCAGCTGATTGGGTTCCTGCCCCCCCCCAGTTTAAACTGCTGTCCCGCACCACCCTGAGTTGAAATGTGGTGCCAGAGCTGTACACGGCTTTGAAGGAGCGGGAAGCTAGGTAGCATTTGTCAGGGGCTGGGGAGGGCTCCTGTCCACTTCACCACCGACCTGTGGTCCACCAGGAACACCCAGCATGCCTACCTGGCAGTAACAGCGCACTGGTGGCAGGACCTGGAGCAAGCTTTGGGGAGTGGCAGGAGGGGTTCTGAAGCAGGGTATAGCTGGGCCCTGCTTCAGGCACAAGTCATGGACAACCCCCACACTACCAGGAACATTGAGGCAGCCCTGACCACCATGGTGAGGGAGTGGGTCACAACAGGTGCGTCCTTCACTAAGGGGTGTGTGGTGACAGACAATGTGGCCAATATACTGAAGGCAGTCCATGACGGGGGCTTCAGCAGCATCCCTTGTGCTGCACACCCCTTTCACCAGGTGGTCAGGAACGCTCTGGACTTGGGGGATAAGGGGATTGGGACAGGCACCCGTAGCTCCCTGATTGAGCAGACGAGGAAGCTGGTGGGGTTCTTCAACTGGACCATGAAGGGCAGCAAGCTCCTCTGGGAGAAGCAGGCCGAGCAAGGCTCCCCAGTGAACCAGTTCATCAAGGATGTCTCCACATGGTGGAATTCCACCTTCCTGATGCTCGAGTGGCTTCTTGAGCAGAAAGACGCCCTGCATCAAGTTCAACTGGTGATGGACAGCGGGGCACCTCCAGGGTATGATGGGGTGGAATGGGAGAACCTGGCTCACACAGTCTTCATCCTGAGACTGTTCCTGGCCATGACGGAGACCGTGAGCAGCTTCACTGCCACCCTCAGCCAGGTGACGCGTCTGGTCCATTTGTCCTAACCCGGATTTGAATTGTGTGTTCTTTTTAAAGAATTGTTTTATTTAATTGTTTTTATTGGATTGTATGTTGCCCCGAGATGCCGTAGGCATATGGGGTGACTAAGAAATGTTTAAAATAAATAAATATAAATATAAATAATTCAATGTCTGCTTCTGTGGTCTCTGCTGTGCCATGGGTTCTGCTACCAGGCAATCCAATGTCTGCTGCTGCTCCACCGATGCCTGGCAGCCTGCAATGCCCAGTCAAGTAGCGGTGACAGGCCAGCCACCAAGCCCCAAGCCTTCACAGCTTCTGCCGCTGGATCTCACACGGTCAGCCATGGCGCCACGGGCACCCCTGAGGGCCAAGCGCAGAGCCTGCCTGCCCAGGCAAGCTGGGATGCCAAACATCAACTTCCTGGTCTCTGCTGCTTCTGCTGTGTCTCCAACGGCCTGCCATGCCCCCATGGGCACCTGGAGTGCCCGAAGCCTCTGTCATGGCTAAACCTTCGGAGCATTCCAGGGGGTCCGAACTCCGGGGGACCCAAAGTACGAACCCGAACTAAGTTTTCTGACCAAACAGTCGAGCCCCATTCTGTTCGCACATCCCTAATGGGCACCCAGGTCCAGAGATCATGGCTATGCATCATGGATCTGTCCCCTATTGTTGAGTGCATTTCTTCATCTCTGAACCCTTTCAGCATGGGACCCTGTCATGGGAGGGGGAATTTCTCACACAGAGATACTCGATGCATCCGGTTTCTACACGTCTGTCTCACCCTGTTCCACAGCTCCTCTGGCCCCAGTGTCCCATGTCCTCTGCTGTCTCCCACAGCCTGGTCCCATGAACTTTGCTCCCCATGGGAAGAAGCAGGCTGCAGCTGTTTAAGTTAGAAAGTTTTTAACTTGGAAAACAAAAGGGAACAGCAGCTCCTGGGAGTGACCCCAAACAAACTTACCCCCAAGTGAGCTGCACCAAAATGTGGAGTGGGAGAAGCAGAAGCATTGCAAGGGGAGCTCACCACAGCCCAGACTTAAGCAGCAGAATGAGGAACACATCCAACCTTAGACTGCCTTATGTCTCCCATCTTGGTTTTTCTCTCTGCTGCTTTGGACTGGAGTTCCGATCACTCACATGGGAGTTTGTATACATATCTATTGGCAGTGAGAATAGCTCAAGCAGTATCCCACTGCTGCAGCAGCACTAGCTGGCGGAGGAAGGCAGGTGAAGGGATGGGGACCCCCCATGATGTGGGAGTGCCCTGCACCTGGGGCCGCCTCCAGCCCAGTCCAGCCCAAGCATGGGGCTCCCTCCCCCCCAGTCCCAGAGTGGGACCATGTGCAACCGTACATGTCACACATACCTAGGGCCAGCGCTCTTGTCTCTATTACTGAAAGTTATAGTTAATAAATGTGAAAAATAACAAGGCTGTTCACAGAGAATACTATACATTTTCTCTAGAAAGATGTGCTTTAGTATATGTTCTGACTATGGCTGAAATCTCCTGAACACACTTACTCATGAGCAAGTCCACTACAATCAATGAGATTTATTGATGTATTTATTTACATTTCTTAGCCACCCCCTCATGCCCATAGCATCTCGGCGTGGCTTACAACATAAAAAAAATTAAACAACAATAAAACACAGGATTAAAACTTTAAAAAGACCCATATAAAAACAACCACCCCCAAAAAATTTTTTTATCACAACCCAAATATTTAATCTCAACACAAAAAATTTGTCCCAACTTTATTCATGGGTAAATCTGTTTAGGATTTCAGCATTTGTCTAATTCCTTGGAACTCTTTTCCCCTTGAGGTTCACTAAACCTCAAGTCTGAGCATCGTCTGGATGCAATGTAAGATCTATTTATGTATCCAGGCATTGAATAGACAGAGTCTGTGTGTGTGTGTGTGTGTGTCTTTGTTGCTTAATTACAAAAGTAAAGGGCATCTATTTCCCAAGTCAATTTGAGCAAAACCACTAGGCTGATAAAAAGTGGATTATAAGCTATATTTATTTATTTATTTTATTATTTATTTATTGAATACATTTATACCCCGTCCCTCCTGCTAACAGCTTAGGGCAGCTAACAAATTTCACGTAAAACAGCATTTAAAATATTTAAAACCATCATAAAAAATCTTAACAATTAAAACAGGGAAGGACAAAGAATTATAACAAATAATAAAGAAGGGTAGGAGGATAAAAACCCACTAACCCACTCTCCCAACATTCCATACAATGTTCTGTGATCAATTCAAAATGAAGTAAAATTAGATTTATTTCTACCACCAAGGATTATCATTACCTTTTCGTGTCAGTGGGGCACTGCACGAATCAATGAAAATTAGATCATATGTTGATAATGTGACACTTCCTCCCTGTTCCTGATGAGTGTATGCTACATATAACTTGTAGGGACAGAAATGGTTAAAGTCTAACAATGGGTGATTTCAGACATTACGCAATAACGGTCAACCACGGACAATCCCCTGTGGTGGCGGATGGTCGTTTAACGTGTGTTTGCTTGCTGCCAGATGTTCACCATGGTGGACCACCAGCGGTGAGCAGTTTAACCACGCTTTCGAAGATGGTTAGGGCACCATCTCCAAAAGCGTGGGTAATTGAACCATGGTCCGTAATCGGCAGCCGGTAACATCTGCTACTGCCGCTGATTCCGGGCCGTGGTCCAGACCCCAGGACAGAATTGGGAGCAGTGGCCGGATTGGCCGCTGCACCCAGATTGGCCGTTGCGCCCGCCCGTCTTCCGGAAGGCGGGTGGCCTGGGGAGTGTGGGGGGTGGGGCTGTGCGGCCACACGTTGCGCCATACAGCCCCGCCCCCTCCCCAGATTCCATGCCGGAAACAGCTGGCTCATCTCTTGATGGGTCATTCTGATTCCAGCAGGGAATCAAAATGTGATTCCATGACGGGGCCAATAGGCGCCCCGTCATGTCTGAAATCACCCAATAATCCAAAAATAGGAGTGGAAAGGAAAGAGTTTGGAAACTTAAAACAATGTATTAATGAACTCTTAGAATGGAGTACTATTAACATGAAAACATTACAAAAAGCAACAATAGTCTTTTAAAATGTTAAAATTATACTTACTTGATATAAACTAACTCTGAACTTATTTTGGGATGTTTTAAATGCTTAGAAGTAGATGCTGTGCTAATCAAACTGGACCCAGAGAATGGTAAGACTGCAGTTCCTCATTCATTTTATTCAGGATAATATTATCTGTTGCATTACGTAGGGGTGTGCATGTCATTTTTGTTATTACAATAATGATAATGAAAATTGTTTTTTTTAAATTGTTATTGCAATAGAGAAAACAACAACAAATAATAATGACAATAGAAATGAAACAGACATTTTGTTTTTGAAATAAAGGGAAAAAACTGAAAAACGTATTACCGGCTATAACGATTTTGTTTCTTATTCAATTGTGATGAAATACGGTGTTCGTGTACCCCCAATGGAGGGCATTATGTGTACCACATTGTGAAGCTATTCGATAAAGGGAACAGACTTTAGAAGTGAATGTTGTGATTTTAAGAAAAGCTCCATACACATTCAAGGCTACAACTTCTTTATCTTCCATCCAATTTGCATGAAACATGTGAATATCATGTCTCTCCATGAGATTAACACACTGCCAATTCTCAGAATGATTGGATGAAGGGTCCTGATGGTATAAGATAGTAACTTGAAAATACATTTCCAGGTGTAACACATTAATATTCCATCCTGTCTGCAAGACATTTGGCAGGAATGTATCACATACCTTCCCTGTCATGTCTGCCAAATTACAGGACAATTTGATAGAGGAACACAATTTTATAAGTAATTGAAGTTGTCCCTTTGAAGACCATTATTCAGATAAATAGCAGCACATGCAGTGCCAATCAGAGGCAGGTTCCTGGCATAGCAGGGGGAGAGAGTCTGTAGGAGGTAGGATGTGGAAAAATCCAAAAGACTGACAGACAAATTCACTGGACAATTACTGCATGCTTCTAGCTTTACAGGACCAATCAGTAGTGACTTTAAGGAGGGCATAGGGGACAGCCCTGAGGTGGGCATAGAAGGTACATAACTGGGAATTTGGGTATAGCATCTCAGCAATCAGGAGACATAGTTTACACATCCAGGCTGGCCAGTTATCATCACAATCACATTCTGCAATACTGTTACAGAGAACATAAGAGAATTTCTATTGGCTCTTCCCTAAACAGATGCTTCTGACTTCCCAGGAACAAGTGGGGGAGAGATGTTGGGATGGTCACAGAACAGAATGAGGATATTTGGTTGACATTTCTGCTGGCCAGTTGGCATCACAAACCAATCTTATACCACAGTGACATGTAAGAGAATCCCTGGCATAGGCTCCTTCTCTGCATATGCTGTGCAGGCATATAAAATTGGGACCCTTTATCATATATTTTTCATATTTGACAGAGATGATCATGATAGTGCGATATATAGAGCCCTGCCAAATTTCATGTACACTGGTTGGACTACAAAGGTGTTACAGTCAGACATACATTTATAAGTTAATTGCTTATACCACCAGGACCCTTTATCCAATCCTTCTGAAAGATGGCAGAGATAGTAAATCTGGGAAGGGGTATAAATATGCCAAGTTTAATCAACATTATATGTGAGGCAAAGAAGTTGCACCTAAGAATGTATATGAAGATTTTTGTAAAATAAATTAATTCAACTGCTTCTAAAATTGGATTCCTTTATCCAATTGTTTTGGAATGTGGTACACATCATGCCTGCCATTGGAGGTATAAGCATCCTATGGTTCAGCCAAATATAGTGGAAAACAACAGAGTTAAAGCTGAAAATGGGTTTTCCATTGAAATCAATGGAAAATGAAAACGAAAGCAAAAATGAAAACAACAATTTGATATTTATGAAAACAAAAATGAGCTATATAAATAACAAAAAAAACACAACAAAACACAAAAATGACATGGGCCCCTGGTGCACACTTCTATTACTAAGGAAGACAGCCAACTGATTGACAAGCTACATTTAAAAAATGCTTCCAGTTCAGCAATAATTTTATCATGGCAATTTTTTTTGGAGTAGAGAGGTTCAGCAGAAATTTGATCCCAGAACCTTTGAACGCTGGTGATAAGTCTGTAAGACTCCTGAAGAATAATTCTTTAGCCAATTTATGAAACTTTCAAATGCTCATGACTTAAATGAAGCTTTAGTAAATTCATTTGGTTTTCAGGAAACTAGAAAAATGATTTTGTACTGCTTAATCGTACAATACAACTTGACATTTTATTAAAGAACATATCAATTCAGCTACAGTCTTCAGTACTAAAACCGTTAAAAGCACGACACTTATTTTATAAGGGCTGTAAGAAAAAATAAGCCCTTAACATCAAAAGGCAAAAGGCTGAGTGATCTGACTCTGCATTCAGATGGTCTCAATGACTTTTGGAGGGACTGGTCTTTGCTATTGTCTGCACGGGTCTTCACTGCCTCCTGTGACCGGGTGTAGGTGGCATGGGAGGGAGTGATTTCATGCTGCCACCCAAGTCACCACTCTAACTCTTCCCAGCACCACAGCTCCCATGCTCTAATAATACTGGAAGTTGTGGGTTTCAATGAGTTTAGCCAGAGAAAGAGTGTAACGAGAGAAGAGAAGGGGGCCCGAGACAGAGCCTTGGGGAACTCCCACAGAGAGGGGAAGTGATGTAGAGGAGGAACCAGCTGCATGGAGAAATAAAAGTCACACAAAAAATCCAGCAAGCACAGGCCCCAGAAGCAGTCACAACATTAAAAAACCAGACATTCATACCCCTCAGCCTCCAGGGGCTCTCTCTTCCTTGGCATGGCATTGTGGCAATGGTAACTTGACCAGACCAAGCACACTTGGGAAGTGGAGATAGGCAGAGAGATCCCTCCTCATGGTGCCAAGTTCCTACCAAGGAGAAGGCAGCAATGTGGCACCCAATTAGAATTTTTTTTTTTTTATAAACTGCATGGCATGGTAAAGGGTAGTGTAACCAAGGTTAGGGGTGGGACCACCGGATCTACCGGTATCCGATACTGCCAGTATTGGGTGTACCGGCAGTATCGGATTAAACCCGGTAATCCCGGTAAATTACCGGATTCCCCCCATACCGGATTATTTACATTGTGGCCATTCAAATGAATGGCCTACCTCCCCAATGCCATTGCCTACCTTGAGCTCTGGGCGATGGTGGTGGTGGCGCTCCGGCGGCTTCAGCGCTGGCTGTGGCTGCTGGCTTCAGCATGCTACTAGGCCTTCCGGGGAACTTCCAGGCTCCCTAGAAGGCTTAGTAGCATGCTGAAGCTGGTGGCAGCCACAGCCAGTGCTGAAGCCACCGGAGCGCCACCGCTGCCACCCGGAGCTCAAGGTAGCCAATGGCATTGGGGAGGTAGGGTGATCCCTGGGGTGGGGAGGTGTTAAAACACCCCCCACCCCAGGGATCAGTTAAGTACCAGTACACTTACCTGCTGCTGCAGTGCTGATGCGGGCTCTGGGTCACCAGTGGCGGCCCGGAACCCGCACTAGGGGACTTAGGGGAATTTTTTGTTGTTGTTTAAATCCAGGCTGGGCAGGGTGGGTGGGGGGGTGTCCCCCCTTCCACTCGCACAGTCTGGGAGGGGGGAGGTTTTAGTTTTTTAATTTTTTTCATTGATTTCAATGGGGACAGTTCCCCATTAAAATCAATGGAAAAGATCCGGTACCGGTAAACCGGTATTAATCCGGTAAACTGGTTTTTTAAAATCCGGGATCCGGTAAAACCGGTACCCGGTATTTGCCCTCATGTCCCACCCCTAGTAACCGTAGGGGATGCCTTAGGGGATGCCCTAACCTTAGGGGATGCCCTAACATTGGCCCTATGGACAGGACAGGCCAAAAACCATACCAGTCCAGTCCAGGACAGGACAGGCACTGCTCGCCTCTCCCAGATGAATACTTAAAGATTCAGCAGCACTATAGCATGTAGGGCAGCCAAATTCATCAAAGTGAATGGACAAAATGGCTGCAGTGCAGACACTTTTATTTTGTCCTCCCAACCAATCCAAAACTGACCATCTGACTTGACCAGCCAATCAACACTTGCCACCTGGCTTACCATCACTCAATTGTCCCCCCTTTTACCCCCCTCCTATCAAACATGGCATTGATGTTCATTTCCAGAAGAAGCTCAACTGTCCACCAGTCCCCCATGCACGCAGAGGTTTCTGAAGTTTTCTGAATAATGGTTTTGGTCCTCGAAGCTTCAGAATTCAGTCTTTTCGAACCAAACACTTTAATATTTGGAAAATTCCAAGGTTTTCTGAAGACTTTGTTTCAGCCCTACAAAATATGAATGGGAAAACATAACAAATCAAGCAAAACAAGAGTAACGAGTCCCCAGTTTATATGCCTGTTTCATATACACACTTCTTCTAGATGCTGTTTAATTATCCTATATAATTGCTAAATAATGGAAGAATGGTTCCCCCTTTCCATACAGCAGAGTCAACTTCTCCAACTATGATTAATCATCAAGCTAGTTTCTCTCTTTCTTACAATGAAAGGTATCCCTTTTTCATGCAGCAAAGTCAATTTCACCAATACTGCTTAATCACCAAGTTGTTTTTTCTGTTAAGGTCTTCCTATACCCCTTTACTTGATATATGAAGGTTGATTTCCCTTTTCCACATGGCAGGGGCAGTCTTTCCTCCACTGATAAAACACCTTTTAGTTTCCTTCTAGTGTGTAAAACTGAGTTGTCATTCTATATCCAGTGGCTTCTGAGGCTCAAGGAAACAGGCATATGAATTGGGGCTCATTACGCTTCTTTTGCTGGATTTGTTATGTTTTCTAATTCATATTTTTTACATGGTTATATTTTCCTGTTACATTGTGTTGGTGGTATATTTGGGGGTTTTTATTTGCCTGATTTTGCCTACATGCGAGAACATTACTTTTTATTTATAAATTGATTATTGTTATACTTTATGAACCTTGTATTTATTTTGCTTGTTTAATTAATTATATACATAATTTGTTTATCTATTAGTATGTATAGGATTTTACATTTCCTTACTTTTGGGTTCCTGGATGTGTTTCCTTTTTTGTTGTTGTGGTTCTTTGGGAACACCCCCTGCCCTTTTTGTTGTTTTGCTTGGCTCTTTAAGCCATAACTAGGGCTGAAACTCAATCTTGATTTGTTCTCGATTCTCATTGAGAATCACAGTTACTCGTTTTTAGCGACAGTTGACACCCCCACCACACCCCAGTTCGTGATACTTTCTTGGTTGAGAATTTTTCTCTGTTTACTGTTTACCATTTACCATGATAACTGTTTACCATCTACGATTTACCTTGATTTACCATGTACCATATACTGATTTACCATGTACCGCATACTATGCAGGGCAGTTATCCCAGAAATGACTGCTCTTTTCCAAAATGGCAGCAACGCTGTTTGTGCCATTTTGGAAGAAGGCTGTGCATGCACAGAACAGCTATGAAAATAAATCATTTCCAGTCCAGAAAGGAACAGTAAGAGTCCGCTATTATCACCACAGTTTTGAGAAAGCCCTATAATTCCCATAGACAGTCAAAGTTAATACTTCAGTAGGATCACTCCATTTCCTTTGAGCTCAGTGCAAGCCAACTGACAGGCAAGATCTGTCTCTAGCACACCACATTGCAACTGGGGAGGTGAGGCTGATAGAGCAGTCTTGATAAAGGTCCTCTAAGTTAATGAAGCAAGGATTTGAACTCAGAACTGAGATGACTAGTTGAAAGGCTAGCATATTAACTGTTGGACCAAACTGACTCAACTAAACAGAGATAGTCACTCTATGTGATTCCCTCACTTTTCCTATTAGTTCAAGCACAACCCTGGAGGGCTAAATTACTTACATTTTGAATCAAAGTAACAGAAAAATTAACCGTCATCAAAACCTACAGGAGTCTTTCTAATAAGATAATTGGAGTTGAAATGAGTAGCCACAAAAACAGGTACACATGTCAAATTTCTGGTACAAAAATTGACTAAAAAAGAATTGACTAAAAAAGAATTGGTACTCAATTTCAACCCAATTTAGGTACATAATGTCATGCAATTTCTCAAACTATTCTGGAATGTCAACTTCCAGTACTGTTTTTTCAAATTCCAGTCCCATTTTGGGGAGTTTTCATCCCGATATACTGATCCGTAACTGGAAAAATGAAAAAAATGTACTTGAAATTACTGATTTTTCAGGCATCCATCCAGGTACACAATTGATTAATGGGTAGCCCAATGAACGTCTGACATAGTACTCAAAAAATAGAGGCATTATGCATAGGTACCAAAGTAGGTACCTGTTTCTGCTCTAACTGTAATGGATACTGGATGAGGGCAAAATTTCTTAATGCTCATGACTTGCCTTTTTTTTCATGAATTGTTTCCATTAACATCAAGTATTGAAAATGGAGAACAAATAAGCTTTAGGCTGAAACAGTAAGTCCTTTTTTTGCCCAACTTGAGTGTTCCTGACTATCCTCAATCCATATTAATGCACCTGTGACTAAAGACAGGTTCTTTCTTTCTTTGGTCATTTTTACATGGATGGTGCAGCAGCGCTGATGGGTGGAGATGGGTGTGGATGGGTGAGAACACCCAGAGAATACCCGGCGGCGCCGAGCAGGGAGACATTTACACGGACAGCACCACGGGGGATTGTGGGAAGGAAAGGGGAGGGGCCTGCAAACACCCAGTGCCCAAACACCCATCCCAGGAAACACCCGGCAAACACCTGTGCAAGTACATGGACAGCTAGGAACAAGAATGGTGGAGAAGCCCTGCCCGACACAGCGATAGCACAACATGGAAGACTGAGGGCAAACGAAGCTGCGCAATGTGGCCCTGCCCCCCCCCAGCCAGCAGGACCTGCATGGGGGGGCAGGAGGGACAGGGGATGGGATGACAGCTGCTACAAAGGAGCTGGCTCCACACAGCCCTGGCACAGAGCCCAGACCGCCAGGCGCCAGGCCACCCCTCCCCAATACACACCCACAGCAGAGCCGCACACACTCAGCGGGCAGCAGAAGCACACAGGGAAGGGCCCACGGGGGGCAAAAAAAGGGGGGGGGAAGGGACCCTCACAACACAGGCATCATCCCCACACACACACCCAGAGGCACCTGCACAAGGCGAGAGGTCACAGCAAAGCACAACACCAACACGCCGGAAAGGAACACAAAAGCCTTTAATAAAAGATGGAGAAACAGCAACAAGGTTCAACAACAAACAACAGGGCAGGAAGGGGGACAGGGCAACAGAAGGGGGGGGACAGTGCCAGCACAGGCAGGCCCAGGGCAGAAACCCAGTCAATAAGGCCAGCGACCCTGAACCCAGCACCAGCGCTCGGCCTGCATGCGTTCCAGCCGGTGCAGTTGCTCCAGGATGAGCAGGAGGAGCTCCACCAACTCCCCCTGCTACTGGATCCGGTCTGCAATCAAGGCTTGCACTGAAGGGGACAAAGAGAGAGGGGACATCCATCAGAGCGGGCCGAGGGCACCAAGGAACAGAACCACCCATGGAGGGCCACAGACACAGGGCCCAACAACGCAGCAGCACACTGACGGATGCCATCGAACATCTGCTCCGCCGCCCACATGTCCCAGGCCACCCACTACAGCTGCAGGACCATAGCCCCCAAGTGCAGGATCACCAACAGCATGACAAAAGTAGCTGCAGGAGAGAAGGGACAGGGCTTTGGGGAACACCCCGCACCAACGGGCCCCGGGAGGGCCAGGGGCAGCAACACCACCAGGGGAACACCTCCCACACACAGAGTGCCACCACCTGGAGGACAATGGCGATCCTGGGCTGGGTGCTCATGGAGAAGCTCCCGCGACACCAGGGGAGAGTGGGCCGTGGGCACAGGCCAGTCAGCGGAGCGCACCTTACTCACAGCGCGTGCCAGAGATGTGTGGCAGGGAGCGGGAAGCAGCAGAACCATGCACCTGCCCCATCACTTACAGAGGCACCAGGCAGGCACACCTGCCCCTGGCAGTGACTGCCGCTCCCTATCCTGTGTAACACATTTGTGCAGCATGGGTTCCACAATGTGTTCCCTACTGGGGTCCCACCTCATGCAGGTCCCTGGTTTCCCATCACCCCAGAACCCCCGGTGTTGCACCCCACAACCCCGGGGGGGCCGGGGTGCTCAGGCCTTACCTGTGGGAGTGGAGAAGCCTTCTTGCATGGTTGCTCGACCTGGGGTGCATGGTCTTAGGGTGGGGGCATTGCCTCCCATTGGAGGGGTTGGGGTGGTGGCGGGAGTGGAACAATGGGGGGTACAGGCTGGACGGGTGGCCCCACAAGCAGGTCCAGCAGGACCATGTGGGGGAGGGGGACCCCGTGGACAAGGCCAGGGTAGGGTCGTTGCGGGGTAGCCACGGGTGACCGTGGTTCGGGGGGGCCACCGGTACCAATGGGAAGCCGCCATGGTGTTGGTTGGCTGCTGGCCCTCCTTCTGCAGCATGGCATGGCCTGTCACACTGGGGTTCACGCCGCAGGGCCTCCATGGCCTCCCCCATGAGGTCCATGAGTCATGCAGCCTGACCCTCCAGCATGTTACAGATGTGCCGCTGCTCGCGTCGAAGGACGGCAGCCTGGCGTCTGTCCCAGAGGTGCTTGGTGTGGGACCGGGCCATCATGGCAACCAGGATCTCCCGGTACCTGTCCCCCTCCCCTTTGCTGAGCTTCCTGGTGAGGGAGAACTCATGGGAGTGCACCTTGGCTAACCATTGCGATTCCACCAGTAGCTCCCTGCCGAGGTCCTCCATCCGGTGCTGGTTTGAGGCCGGCATCTCCTGGTTCTGCTCCACACTGCTGGCAGCTGCTCGCCTCATGCAAGCAGGTGCCTGATCTGTGAACGGGAGGTTGGACAGAACGTTAGTGCACCCTCCCAACCACTGTGCTCCACTGCCCGCTACCACATGTCCAGGGGTGCCAGGTGGGGTGGCCCCCATATTGTCGCTGCCCCCCTCTGCCCTTCCACTTGGGACCCCCCACCCTGCCTTCTTTTTGGATCAGCCCCTGGCTGAAGCTCGCTGCAGGTGGGGCCAGTGTCCATCCTGTGTTCCGTGCGGGCTGCTGTCAGTTCACCGGCCTCCTGAACCTGCCCCCGCCCCTGCTGGGCCCTGCTGAGTAAAGTTTCCCACCACTGGGTGGCCACCCCATGATCCTCCGGCACCCTCCACACCTGGGTCCTCTGTGACCCGTCAGTCCTGCCATGGAGGGTGGCCCACCTTGTGGTGGTGGGTGCTGCCTGGCCCCCCTCATCCTCATCCTCTTCCATGACCTCCACCTTGTGCACCTCCAGGCTGCCTTGTGCTGCAATGGGAGGTGGTACCATTAGTGTTTGCCGGGCCCCAGCCCCGGCCGCAGTGACTATGTCCAGACCGATCCCCACCCGGCCCTGCTGGGGCTCTCATACCTGGATCCTGTTCCTCTGCCTCCTGGGGGCCGTCCCAGGTCTCCTCTTGCCCCAGTTGGCCTATGGGTCTTGTGGGCACACATGGAGTGTGGTGCTCCAGCGCTCAGATCCCCGGGGCGCCTCCCCCCCTGTGGGATGGGGCTGTCCCCTCCCGCTTCATGGCCGGTCTCGCCAGAGCCACCCTCCCCCCCTGCTCTGTGGAGTCTGTCATGGGGGGCTGGGTGGTGGCCCTGCCCCTGCCCCTGATGAAGGCGCTGCCGTGTGTGCAGGAGGCCACAATGTCCCCGTCCATGCAGAGGAACTTGTCCAGCTTCTCCTGAAACTTGGCTGTGCACATGGCCCGGCCGGACTTGAGATTATTGTCCCTGATATTTTTATGTCCGAACCTCAAGTCCTTTGCCTGCTGCATGCACTGGGATACATCCCTATTGTACCCCTGCCGCTGCGTCTCCTGGGCGATGACTTCATAGATCTGCTTGGTCTTCTGGCTGCACACCAGGTCATGCTGGACCCTTTTGGATACGCCCAGGTGTATGAAGTCCCTGATCTCCTGGCAAGACCAGGACTCCCCCTTTTAGGACCTGCGTGTGGGGTGCCAACCAGCTTGGTGGCATGGGGACTGCCCTGTGGATGTGGTTGCCGTGGTGGTGGTCATGTCCAGTTGGGGGTTGTGCGATAGGGGTTACTACGGCTCCTGCTGGTCCCCGTGGGGCCTGCTCCCCCTCTCCCACCTGGGGTTCTCTTTTGATCACCTGACTGTCCGGGAGACCCTCCTCGGCTGTCATCCCGGTGGTGCGGTGCTCCATTGTCTGGGAGCTGTCCTGTGGGGGACAGGGGAGCGGGTTATGCTGCTGTCCCGTGCCCTGTGTCAGTGGTTGGACCCAGGGTACAGTCCTCCCCTCCCGGGGGGTGGGTGGGTGGGTTCCCTCGCACTCACCTCGCTCTTGTTGCTGCTCCTTGGGCCATGCCCTTGGGAGGTGCTGGGCTGGGGGTCATCTTCCAGGGGACATCCCTTCTGCCCTGTGCCGGGACACATGTGCCATGTTACTTCCTTGCACATTTGCCCACCCATTCCCCTCCATGCAACCCCCTGCTGGCAGTCCGGTACCCCCCCTTCTGCCTTCTGCCTGGGGCTCGTCCCCCCGCTGTCGAGGATTCTCACCCCCCCGGGCACCCCAGAGTCCCAGTGCTCACCCAGCCCCTTCCCCCATGTGGGGCAGCGTTGGCTCCCTTGGCCTTCTTGTAGGCCTTCCTGTTCGCCATCATGGGAGCCCGCGCACATGTGCCATGGTTCCTCCCTCCTTTAAGGGCTCTGGGCCGGATGTCTGGCATCCCCCCACCCTGTGGGCATGTCTGCATGGCAGCGCGTGCGTGCCCCATGGCGCTGGCACAGTGGGTCTCTGCCATTCCAATCTGCGTGGGTGTGGGTGTTTCAGCATTTATATGGATGCTCGGGTGTTGAACACCCATCTCCACCCATGGAGGGCTCTGGCTCCCTCCCGGCTGCTCCGTGGGTTTTGGCGTGTCAGTGGGTGGGTCGTACATGCGCTCCCACCCACCTGTGGACATTTACATGGATTAGGCTCATAGGCAAATAGAAAAATGTGAATATACATCACTTTAATATTTCATAATTAGGGGTCTGTCGAAGCCACCCCATTCATTTTCATTTTAGTTTTTTTTTTACCCTTCATTAAAAATCCCTTCATTTTCAGGTTTTTGTTTAAAACCCATTTGTTTTTGTAACTTTCTTTTCATTTCAAAACTTAAAAAATTAAAATTAAAATTAAAAATCACTGCTCATGCACAAACGGCTGTCGGACCATTCTGCGCGTGCACACCTTTTGTCAAAATGGCAGCAGCAGCATTGCTGTCGTTTAGGATAAGGGCAGCCAGTCCGCATATGCACAGTGGCCATTTTCCACATGCCCAGAACAGTCCAGTGGCCATTTTGTGAATGCACAATGATTTTATTTTTATTCTTAATTGAAATGTCTGCTGGGTCACTCTGCGCATGTGCTACCTTTTCCAAAATGGTGGTGGCAGCATCTATGCCATTTAGGAAAAGGGCCACCTGTCTGCCCATATGCAGTGACCATTCTGCACATGCGCAGACCAGCTGCCCTTTTTCAAAATGGCAGTGATGCTGCCATCGCCATTTTGGAAAAGGGCGCATATGAGCAGAATGGTCCCATGGCCATTTTGCACATGCACAGTGGTTTTAAAAAAATATATCTATTATTGTTGTTATTGTTATTGTTGTTATTGTTTTATTTTAATACAAAAACAAAAATGATTGAAAGCAAACAAATATTATTTGCTTATTCATTCATTTCCATGTATTAGTTATTAAAACAAATGGGGCTCCATTTGTTTTAGTAACTTAAAAAAAACACAACGGAACAAATTGCACACTACTATATGCAATACTTCATTTTGGTCCTGCTTGATGCTACTATACAACAATTTCTCAAATCAAAAGCAGGACCAAAATGAAATACTGAATTCCAAATTACCAAAGTGACTGAAATACCAAAACAAGACAAATAAAATAACAAAATAACCAAAATGAAATATCCTAAACAAATATTTGTTCTAGAAAATGGATAGGAAACAAATAGTGCATCATAGCCAGTTTCACTGGCAGCAATTTGAATCAATCAAATTTGTCAAATTTGGTATTCACTCAAACAATTCATTTCTGCTCTAGTTCCAGATTTTTCTCCTAGCAATAAATTCACAAATCAGAACAAGATGTAAGGATCTAGCCACTAAATTCAAGACTTCCTGCTGAAGAATTAAAAACATGTACTAGCTTTGTTTTTAATACCCTGGTTTACAAGGAATTCTTCAATTTAACATTCGACTTGCCCAGTGGGAAAAGAGGGCCTCTCTTTTGACAAGTGGTGAATGTTATTTAACAGAGTGTACCCTGCAGAGCAGGAAATTCCCTATAGAACAGGTGGTATTTTCAGGCTTTGGGACTGAATGTTAACTTAAACGTCAGGATAGCAAAAGTTAGTAATTATGGGATGATTATTTGCCACTTAAATCAAACAGCTGGTCTTTTAATAAAGTAAATAAGACTTATCACCTCACCTTATATGCCTATGGGCTGGGGACTTTGCCCTATATCCTTGAATGTTATTTGTTGTTTCCAGAACCATGATGGGAGTAATATTGGGCTAAAATTTGTGGTAGATCATGTTAATCCACATATGTTCTGCCCCCATATTCCTAGAATTGTGTGAGGGAGGAAGTTTGTAGGGGATGAATCCCCCACAATCCACAATCTAATTACTCACATGGATGGAACACAAGTAGTTCCATTAAGTAAACACCCAGGTCTGGTTTCGAAGGGTGAGGGATGGCAAAGTTCAATGTAAGTCAGTGGGACTCTTTGGGGAATGTTGACTCTCCCCTGGGATTAGACTCCAACACACCAAGACCCCAGAGGGTTTCTGGCTGCTCTTTCCTCTCTCAGTATCATCCCTTTCTTTCCCAGCTCTTCTGTGACGCAACAGGCACTGGCTGATTAAGAATAGCCATCTCATCACTCCTGATCGCGGCACTTTCTGGAGCTATAGGTATAGCCGTTTCTACATGGACGCCACCCACTCACCAACACCCATGAGCACCTATCGGATGGGTGGGAGACCATCTGTGTGAATAGCATCAGGTGGGTGGGTGCGCTTCTGAGACCCACCCATCAACACCCACCTCCACCCATGGAGCATCCGGGAAGGAGATGGCATGCTCCGTGGGTGGAGATGGGTGGAGGTTGGTGTTCAACACCCACCCATCTGTATAAATGACAAAACACACCCATCCACTGAAACGGTCCACCGAAACCAGCAAGACACAGTTAGAGAGGCCCCACAGGAGCCCACAAGAAAACACACCCACCAGGATAAATGCTGAATGCCTGGTCGGGAGCTCTTAAAGGTGAAGCAAGTGAGGACATGGGTGCGCCGGCTCCCAAGATGTCAGGCAGAAAAACCCAAGACAAAACGAAGGGAGCCAGTTTCACAACACATGCGGGAAGGGCCAGGGTAAGCAGAGGGACCCCGGGCTGTCCAGGGGAGGGGGACCCAGGCATCCAGTGCTGGGGGGGGGCAGGATGTCAATGGACAGCTCGTCCATACCAAAACAGGGCATAGGGCACAACACAACTCCAGCAGCAGCTGCAACCCCACCCCCAAGATGGGCAAGATTGGGGGAACCCACCCACCCACACAGGGGAGGGCACAGACAAGCCCTGAGCAAATGCTGGGGAAATCCCAGGCAGACAGCTGACAGTTCCACTGGTCGTTCCCCCCACCACCCCCGAGAGCACCCAAACCCTGGCACACAGCACCACTGGGGAGACAGCCAAGGAGGGAACCCCTGGACCAGGGATGAGACCCTGGACTTCATACGTGTGTGGGGGGCAGAAAGGTCCAGTACAACCTGGTGCACAACTGCAAGACCAAACAGGTCTATGAAGTCATCGCCCAGGAGATGCAGTGACTGGGGTACAATAGGGATGTCACCCAATGCATGCAGCAGGCAAAGTACTTGAGGTCCTGATATAAACATATCAAGGACAATAATCTCAAGTCCAGCCATGTACACAATGGAGTTCCAGGACCTGCTGGATTGGTTCCTCTGCATGGATGGAGACATCTTGGCATCCCGCATCCACAGCATCACCTCCACCAGTGGCAGAACAAGGGCACGTACAATACCCCCCCTGCCCAACCCCCTGGAGCAGAGGGAGCCCACTGCCCCATGTGAAGCCAGCCAGGAAGCGTGAGGGGACAACCCCATCCCACTGGTGGAGGAGATGTCCCTGGAAACCAACATGAGCAGCATCATCCTCCACATGCATCCCTGAAACCCACAGGGTCAGAACCCAAAGGGACAGGAGGTGCACGGGGAGTAGATCGACACCAGTGATGCCCCCCAGGAAGCAGAGAAATATGACCCAGGTAAGAGAATGACCACAGGGAATGGGGTGTGTGTGTGTGTGGACCACAATAATCAGGGCCCCAGCTGGGAAGCAATGCCCAACTGACAGATCGCTATTGCTCATGCAGCTCAAGGGAACCTTGAAGTGGAAGAGAAGGAGGTGGTGGCCCAGGAGGAGGCCATGGACAAACCAGAGGCCATTCTGAAGCCCAATAACCAGGATACCGATGGTAGGTTCACACAAACAAGGGCACACTGGTGGGATGTGGTGGGGAGACACAAAGGTGCCAGGGGCACAGCAGTGCTCCCAGCCCCATCCCACTCAAAGGCCAAACAAGGAATAGTCAAGGGGGCAGTAAGGAGGGGTGCCAGTAACACCACAAGACTGTGGGTGAAGATAGCACAGGGGACCGGGCAGTGGGGGGAGGGAACACTGTCATGGAGGAGGAACAGGGAGATGAGGCTATGACGGGGGACACACGCATGCATGGATAAAGTGAGCAAGGATGGGGCCCCCTCCACATGCTGATATGGACATGGAAGCACAAGGGGAGAACACCAACAGAACCAAGGCCACAGAAGGGGCTACCGGGGGTGGGGGGATTCAAATGCTGCCTCAGGAGCCAGAACAGTTAAACAAGGGCAGGTCCCCATCCCCAAGCTAAATACAGGTTCCCTTGCCATTCACAGGTGAGTGGTTCAGTTCATCTAGGGGTTCAGCTTCTGGGAGTGCAGAGAGGAACTCGGAGATGCAGGCCCCCAACTGGCAGAGGAGGGAGGACCTTGGGAGGGAACAGCTGGTGGAAACCAGTTGGTTTATAGACTCGCAGAGCGAGGAGAAGGTCCTCAACAGGGAGGTACAGCTAGGGGAGTGGGAAAGGGACCGAGAACAAATGACAGAAATGCTCACCTGGTCCCTCACAGAGCACCTGTGGGACAGGCGCCAAGCTGCAGTCCTCCTCTGTGTGCAGAGCCTCAACAAGCAGGAGAGGTAGAGAGCCCATGTCACGCTGCAGGGAACTGCCGCAAGGACCCACCAATTAATAGCTGACACTCTTAAGGCCTTGCAGGGAGCAATCCGCCAGTAGTGCCTTAAAGAGGGGATGGGGAAGACCACATGAACAATTAACCCCACCCCCTTTAAATAGTCCCTCAATAAATATCATGTTCATAAACCGGTTGCCCGGTTCTGGCATAGAGTCTGGTTACGTACCTATGCCATTGCGGTGTGGACAGCAAAAAAGGTTTTCTTTGCTGTCCTCATTGCGTCTGCTAAGTCCAGCCCAGCTGAGATGTTCCGGGGGGTGATCAGTCCAGCCTCCCTCCACCTGGACGTAGAACCATCAAATGTTTGCTGTGCTTTGTTTGCGGACTTTTCTATGTATAAAATCGCTCAAATTCACCACGGTTTTGATGCAACTTTTTCAGCAGGGAACGGGTCAGAGGCAGTTGAAGCCCCTCCTTGTCCTGTTTTATGAAATGAGTTTCGGGTGGTGTCACCCTCATATGCGGGGGATGCTCTTGGGACTGTTTGATCCACATATTTTGAACTAGACCCATGCCCGTTCTGGCTGGTTAAGGCTAGCTGGGAGACATTGGTGCCGTTACTGGCGGAGATAGTCAATGCCTCCTTGGGGAGGGTGGGGTGCCGGGCTGTTTCAAGGAGGAGGTGGTGCAGCCCCTGCTCAAGAAACCATCTTTGGATGTTGATACCCTTGCCAGTTATCGGCCAGTCTCTAACCTTCCCTTTTTAGGGAAGGTCATTGAACGGGTGGTGGCTCAGCAGCTTCAGGGGCATTTGGACCAGGTTTTCTCTCTCAATCCCTCACAGTCGGACTTTCGTATGGGTTGTGGCATGGAGACTGCACTTGTGGCCTTGGCTGACCACCTCTCCGGTGAGTTGGACTGGGGTTGTTCAACCCTGCTGATCCTGTTAGATCTCTTGGCTGCATTTAATAAATACCATTGATTATGAGTTGTTGGTGACTCAGCTGTGGGACCAGGCAGGGATTGGCGGAACTGTTCTTGAAAGGTTCCACTTTTTCCTGGCCAGGAGAACCCAGCGTGTGGTTCTGGGGGAGTTTTCATCTTCCCCCCGGGGCCTCACCTGTGGAGTACCGCAGCGTTCCGTCTTATCCCCTCTTTTGTTCAATGTGTATATACAGCCTCTGGGAGAAGTTGTTAGGGAGTATGGAGTGAGATGTCATCAATATGCTGATGACACCCCGCTATATCTCTCATTTTCCTCTGACTCAGGCCCAGCAGTCTTGGTGCTTACCCACTCGGTGTTTGTCCGCTGTGGAGGATTGGATGAGGGAGAGCCGCCTGAGGCTTAATCCTGACAAGATGGAGGTGGTGGTTGTGGAGAGGGCTGAGGGAGTGGTGGCTCCCATCATTGTTGGGTCTGCCCTCCCCTTGTTTCTCAGGTCCAGAGTCTGGGGGTGCTCCTGGACCCACAGCTCCGCCTGGATGTCCAGGTGGTGGCTGGGCGAAGGGAGCATTTTGCCAGTTACACCTGGTGCATCGGCTTCGACCGTATGTCTCGGACTCGAATCTGGCCACAGTCATCCATGATTTTATTATCTTGAGACTGGATTACTGCAATGCGCTCTACGTGGGGCTACCATTGGTGTTGGTTTGGAAGCTGGCTGCAGCTGGTGCAGAATGCGGTGGCCTGTCTATTGATGGGGACGGGCCGACACAAGCATATCACACTGGTGCTTCACTTTCTGAACTGGTTGCCAGTAGGCTTCCAGAGCCAATTCAGTCTGTTGGTGCTGACCTTTAATTTATATAAATATAATTTATATAAATATAAATATATTTATTTATATAAATATAAATAAAATACCTGTCTGCCATGGTGGCTGTACAGGGAGATGCAAGTTATGAGAGGATGCCTGCAGCAAGCCACAGTGTTGGTTAATGGTGGGGAAGCGGTGGAAAACAGCTGTGGGCCAAGCAGGCCTTGCAGCTCACACAAGTGCTCTGTCATACCAATGCATCCTGGAGGCCATGGTCCAGGGTAAGGAACATGGGGCCAGTCTGGCCGGCTCAAAATTCTGGGTCATCACCCACAGTGTGAGGCGTGACAGAGTTGGCCGTGTCACTGGCCACAGTTGAGCACCAGCTGGTGTCACTTGGGCTGCACCCAGGGCAGACAATCATCCTTCATCCACAGCCAAGGAGGTTTGGGAACACACCACAGGGGGTCCCCACCAGCATGCATGATGACACAACACACAAGTAAGGGTATGATGGGCCGCAGAACCAGATAGCAGGGTCCATGCGAGAGGGCAACGGTATATCAGGAGACCATGCACAGGATGTTATGGTGGAGAGGAATGGGAGTGCACCCTGTTGAGCCCCAGATGCCGTCATGGATGGGATGGAGTGGTGTAAGATTACTGTGATGTCAGGTGACAGTGTGAGATGTCATGCCATCACCTTTTCATTTACAACACCAGGTGATGGAACCAGATATGGACTACCAGAGGACCCAGGGTGTTGACAACCCTGCAAACTAACCCCCCCCCCCCATCCCCTCCAGGATATGTCTCTGGGTTCTACAGGGTGCCATACCACACTTGCACAGTGTGGATGGAAAGGTGTGGGACAGCACTGACACCCCACCATGGCCATTCGTGCTCCAGTACCAGGGATACCTCACCGGTGGTGTAACAGGATGTCCACTGGACAAGGTATTAGGGTGCAGCAACAGGCATCCCTGCCATGGCATGGGGAATTGAGGGCCCATGCTGCTACCTCACTGGCTTACAGACCTTGGGGAGTACCCGTGCCAAGTAGCAAACAGGACAGAGGCAAGTACACTGGTAGAATATACTATGTAGTGATGCAAGGTTAACAGTGCAATAGACCCTAGGTAGGGAGCCTTCTATAGGCGACAGTCAGTCCTCAGCTAGTTGGGCAACTATGCACCTGCATAGGGCATCTCAGTTCTCCTCTGATATCTGCCTGAGGGCCCCACCCTGAACATGCCGGTACAGGATCACAGGGCTCGTTCCCTGTACAGGAGGGGGATAGTCCAAGGCAGCCCCAAGAGTCTCACAAATTTTATGGAGTATACAGGCTGCCTGAACGAAGATGGCGGTGTGCTGGAGGTCAAACTGGCTCTGGTTCAGCAAGAGGCACCACCTCATCTTGAGCAGGCCAAATGTCCCCTCCACCACGCACCACGCAGAGGCCAGGCGCTTGTTGAAGAGCACCTGATTATGGGTGCAGGCAATGGGATAGGACCTCAACACCCATGGGGTCAGAGGGTAGGCAGGATCCTCTCTAACAACCGGTTCCATGGGAACACCCTCGATAATCATGTACATATTCGGAGCTATCTCCCCATCGAACGTTCTGGCATAGAATGGGGAGAAACACAGCATCCGAGCATCATGGCTCCTCCCCAATTGGCCTGCGTGTACACATCAGTGAACAGACAACGGTGGTCAACAATGGCCTGCAGGTTCACAGAGAAAGCTTGCTTCCTGTTGTGGTAATCAACCTTGGTGTTAGGAGGGTGGAAGATGGGGATGTGTGTGCTGTCGATAGTACCAATACAATGAGGGAAGCACATTGCCTTGTAGTTCTGGATCACCACATTTGGATTCCGTAGCTGGATGACTCGCTTCAGAAGTAGCTCAACATTGAGGTCACATACATTGTGGAGTGCCCTGTTCACGGTTGCTGCCCTCACACCGAACTTCTCTCCAACAGTCCAGCATGAATCAGGGGTTGCCAAGCACCCCACTGCCATTGCTACCTGCATCCCAGGGAGTAATGGGAACCGCATGTTGGTAATGTTCCACCGGAGGTGGGGGACAAGGATCTATCCAAGTCTGGTCAGCAGGGAGCGGGTCATCCAGAAGTGGTCGGTTCATTCCTCTTCAGTCCAGGTTGCCAGTATGTTCTCCCACCAGTCAGTGCTCCGTGACTGTGTCCAACCCAGCTGTGGCATGGGTAGGGTCATCCAACAACCATAAATGTTGAGGGGCCTGGAAAGGATGAGGCAGATGTGATGTGATGCTGCCATACCCACCACTGCTTGGCACCTGACCTTGAACCTTCACGCCCATCACATCGTTTCCACGTGGCGCAGGTGGCTGCCCTCCTGCAGCGTGGCCCATTGCTATATCAGTGGGGGCGTGGCATAGGAGGTTGGCCCATTGCTCATACACCTACGCAAGGAGACTGAAGCATGCATCCAGGATGGCGATTAGGGTGGCTCACCCTTGCGGGATGCCTAAAATGGGCATCGTGTTCCCACCACTGTGTACACTCCACATGAACCCAGCACCACACCCAGTGACCGCTCACCAGCCCCCAACACGCCAGTACACCCTGTGCACAGGTACTCTGAACCAGCTAGCCACCCTGTGATAGGACCCCTTGTGCATACCCTTTCACCCGCTGGCAACACACCTCACACTCCACAACACTTCCCCTCATGCCCCACAGTTCCACNCACCCTGTGATAGGACCCCTTGTGCATACCCTTTCACCCGCTGGCAACACACCTCACACTCCACAACACTTCCCCTCATGCCCCACAGTTCCACAACCTCACATGCCTCTATCACCCTCTGTGCACTCTCCAGGCTATGCACTCCAATCATTTGGCAATGCTCCATGCTAACACACCATGCTAGCCAAACGCACATACCAAACCCACCCCCTACCACTGTCACACAGCTCAATCAACCATTTCACACGCCCCTGGTTCGCACCCTCCGCTCCCTCTATCGCTCTCAGGACCCTCTCCACTCCACTCCACTCCACAACCACCAACACCAACATGCCACCAGACCTGGTGAGCCAGGCAGCTATCAACTGGCCAAGATCAACCTTCTGAGCGCATACAGTTTTGGCTCCATCCAAGAGCTTGCTGCTGCTTGCCAGGTGGCCGGCCATCATGACTTTGGTTTGGCCCTCCAGGCTGGTTGTCCATATATTGAGAGCTGCTATGCCTGTGTCCTCCTGTGTGCCCATGACTTTGCATGCCCTCGATTAGATTGCCAGAACCACCTTGAGGAGCTGGGATTGCTGATGTCAGTGGCCCCTTCCTGACCTGAATGCTCACTGAGCTGGAGACGGCTGCCCTGAGAGCTTTGCTGAGCCATTTGGATGTCAGAGCAGCTGCTGCCATGGGACATGCCCTTCTGTCCTGCTTCATGGTGCCCGTGGCTACCACCGGGGCCTCTTTGCCTGGGAGGTCTTTGTCCAGGGGCTCATGCTCCCCGAGAGCATGGCGCCCACACTGTGATCCCGCTATTGCTGTGAACTCCATCATGGATCATAAGAACATAAGAACATAAAAAGTGCCATACTGGGTCAGACCAATGGTCCATCTAGCCCAGCATCCTGTATCCGACAGTGTCCAATCACGGTGGCTTGGGAGAAGCACCCAACAGGTCACAATGGGGAATCCATTCCCTGTTGTTTTCTCCTAGCTCCCGTCATGTTCCCTGATCCTGTCTGGCTAATAGCTGCTAATGGACCTATCTTCCAGAAACTTGTCAAAACTTAATTTAAACTCAGCTATAGTACTGGCCCTTACCACAACCTCTGGCAGTAGATTCCACAATGTTGAGATGAAAAAAATACTTTCTTTTATTCATTTTAAACTTGCCACCCATGAGTTTCATGCAGTGTCCCCTAGTTCTAGTACTAGCTGCTGAGAAGCTAAATAACTGTTCCTTGTTTATTAGTTCCACACCATTCATGACTTTATAGACCTCTATCATATCTCCACTCAGTTGTCTCTTCTCCAAACTGTAGAGCCCCAACCTACCAAGTCTCTTCTCATACAGGAGCCCTTCCATGCCCTTGATTATTTTTTGTGCCCTTCTCTGCACCTTTTCTAGTTCAGCTATGTCTTTTTTGAGATGAGGCGATCAGAACTGCACACAGTATTTGTGGTGCGGTCACACCATTGATTTGTACAGAGGCATTATGACTTCCTCCGTTTTTTTCTCTATCCCCTTCCAAAGAATTCCTAACATTTAGATTGCTTTTTTAACTACTACCATGCACTGTGCTGTGGATTTCATTGTACTGTCCACAACCACACCCAGATCCTTTTCCTGAGTGGTAACTCCTAGCTCTATACACATTCCAGGTTACATCTTCTTTATCTTCCATACAATTTACATGAAAACTGGGAATATTATTTCCCTCTTCAGGATTACTAATCCTGCCAAATTTAGGAAGTATTGGATAAAAGGTCCTGATGTTATAAGAAATTAACTTGAAACTGCATTTCAAGCTGTAACTTTTGTATATTCCATCCTGTTTTCAAGACATTTGGGAGGAATGTATTCCACACCTTCCCTGTCACCTATGACAAACTACAGGACAATTTTATAAAGTGTCCCAATTTTATAAGCAATTGAAGTTGTCCCCCTGCTGACCATTGTTTAGATAAATAGCATCACATGCAGTGCCAGTCAGAGGCAGGCACCTAGCATGGCAGGGGGACAGAGTCTTTAGGAGGGATAATAAGGAGCAACCATAAAGACAGACAGACACATTCACTGGCCAATTACTGCATGCTTCCATCTTTATAGGACTGATCGGTGGTGGCTTCAAGGCAGGCATAGGGGGCAGCCCTGAGGCAGGAAAAGTAGAGACATAACTGGAACTTTGGGGATAGCATCCCAGCAATCAGGAGACATAGTTAACACATCCAGACTGGCCAATTATCATCACAAACACATCCTGCAGCACTGTGACAGAGGACATAAGAGAATTTCTATTGGCTCTTTTATTAATTATTATTATTATTATTATTATTATTATTATTATTATTATTAATAGTAGTAGTAGTAGTAGTAGTATTAGCATTTATATAGCACCAGTGATGTACCTGGCGCTTTAAAAAAAAAAAAGATAGGCACAGTTCCTGCCTGAGAGCTTACAATCTAAACACAGGAGGAGGGGAGACAGGGAATGGGTAACAGAGGGAGAGACAAGGGATGCAACATTCAGGAGGATGCAGGTAGTTGGGTACACTCTCTTGGTTTGGTTACAGTAAATTGGGAGTTTATAGTTAACAGGTGGGGAATAGTCCTGGGTGGGGATGATTAGCAGGAGTTAGGAAGGGTGGAATGGAACGGAAGAGGTGGATTTTGAGGAGGGACTTGAAGGTGTGGAGGGTAGGGGCAAGGAGGACGAGGGCAGGGAGGGAGTTCCAGGCATGTGGGGCAGCAAGAGAGAAGGGATAAAGGCAGTTGGGGGAGCAGGGGAGGCATGGGAGGGTGAGGGAGGGATGGAAGAGGAGCGGAGTGCTTGAGCAGGGGTCCAGAGGGAGATCAGGGCAGAGAGGTAGTGGGGAGTGAGGTTGTGAAGGTCTTCATAAGTGAGGACAAGGAGCTTGTGCAGAATACGCTCAGGAAGAGGGAGCCAGAGAGGAGAGGAAAGGCTGTATATGGTCAAAGCAACGGGCTAGGTGGATGATCCTGGCAGCAGAGTTTTGAACAGAGATGAGGGAAGAAAGGTGAGAGTGCAGAGAGGGGAAGGACAACAAGGAGGAGGTTACAGTAGTCAAGGCGTGAGATGACTGGGGCATGGATGAGAGTTTTGACAGAGGAGACAGACAGAAAAGGGTGGATCTTAGCAATGCTGTGGAGGGACAAGCAGCAGGATTTGATGACAGAGTCAATGTAGGGTTTGAAGGTGAGGTGCGAGTCAAAAATGAAACCAAAGCTATGGGCTTGGGGGACAAGGAGGATGGAGACCCCATCAATGGCAATTGACAGGGAAGAGGGAGAGGAAGGATTGGGAGGGAAGATAAGAAGTTCAGTTTTTGACATGCTCCGTTTGAGTTGACGTTAAGACATCCAGGCAGAGATATCAGAGAGAAAGTTGGTGAGACGAGCTTGAACAGATGGGGAGAGGGAAAGAGTGGAAAGATAATGTATCGGTGGTATTGGAAACTGTGGGAGGCAATGAGTTTGCTTAGGGATTGGGTGTAAATAGAGAAGAGGAGAGGGCCAAGGACAGAGCCTTGGGGAACCCCGACCAAGAGGGGTAGGGAGGAGGAGTATCACATTTCTGTCACTCTTTTTATAAATAGGGAAAAAGGCTAGGTTTCCCAGCTGAAATAGACATACTGGATTTGACCTTTTTCTCCTAAATATATAAATTGAGTTTTACACTTACTTTGAAGTCCGGCTAGCAAAGAAAGTATTGTAAATGACATTTATAATAAATACATTTATAATAAGGGAACATGAGACTTTTGGATTATAAAAATATATGCAAAGTTTACTTAAATATAAATAGAAAATATCAGTAGCTTACTGATATTATGGTTTTAAAACTATGGTTTTAATAGCCAATCAAAGTTACATGATCTTAAAACATTTCTATTTTAAGAAAAAGCTTGTAAAAGCTTAACATATGCACAATTCATTGGCTCAAAGATATCAAGAAATTATACATACAATGTATTACCAGATCTGCCCTTTGCCAGTGAGAAAGAAATCCAATGTTATTTGGGATGTTCAACTAATCTTTTTTGCCAGGGGAGGTTTACTTCTTTTAGACTGTCATGCTAACGTCATTCAGTAAGGAGATACACTGGATTCTAATTGGCTCTCTTAAAGAAACCAATCAGGTTTTGACTTTCTTCAAGCTTTGAAATGAAGAGAGGCTTTGTATTTTTTATCAGATATAATTGTCAGATAACAGAGAGAAAATACAGACATTTCAATATTTATCTCAACCATAAATGTAATAAATGGGTATTTTCAGACGCTACGAGATCACAGTGAACCACGGTGAATACCCACCTGTGGTCAATGTGTCTCTAACGTCTGTTTGGCGGCCACCAGATGTTCGCCATGCTCAATTGGCACATGGGGTCAATTTGAACCACGCTTCCCGGGCTAGCGGGGGGAATGTCCCGGGAAGTGTGGTCAAAGAGATCCCCAGTGGGGACCAAAAAAAAGTAACATCTGGCCAGGCACCATGGCCCGGGATCCCCGGCGGGATCCCGGGCTGTGGCGAATCCGGCCCGACACGGCGGCCACATTGGCCCCGCTTCCTGCCCGTCTCCCCGGAGGGCAGGCGGCGGGAGCGTGGAGGGGGCGGGGCCATGCAGCCACACGTTGCGCTGCGCAGCCCCGCCCCCTCCCAGATTCCCCGCCGGGATCCCCCCGGCACGTCTGTTACGGCATGACAGGGTGACGCTGGTGGGGAATGAATGAGGTGATTTCGGTACGGGGCCAACGGGGCCTGTTACGTCTGAAATCACCCAATATTTTAGCTGGAAAAACTAACAAGATACTCCTCTCCAGTCTAGGAGATATCTTATGAATAGAACTATCTGTCATTTAGAAGGGTGAGATAAGACTCCAGACTCCTAGGCTAGGAGAAAATCTAAACAAAAGCCAAGCCTAGCTAGAAGGGCCTCTTTATGGCCTTCTAACACCTAGCCTTTTGGTTATTTCCTTGGCAACAGTCAAAGGTCATTTGTGAAGCTTAGAAAAAACTTTCTATTGGAATGTGGTTTTATGGGGGCCCTATTTGGACCTTGCTAGTCACAAAAAGCTGATTCTAAAAATCAATGTTGTGAACACAATTCAAATACATTGAAACATAAAGTTAACATATAAAAACTCAAAGTTAATACATTTAAACACAGATAGTCAAAATATTTAGGCTTATAATTGAAAATACATGACAGGAGGGGGAGGAGTTAGGAAGAGATACATTGAAGGAGCAGTCAGAAAGGTAGGAGGAGAACCAGTTGAGGACAGAGTCCTGGAATCCCAGGGAGTGAAGTGATTCAAGCAGAAGCGAGTGGTCAACAGTGTCAAATGCAGTAGAGAGATCATGGAAGTCAAAAATAGAGTAAAGGCAGTTGGATTTAGCCATAAGAAGATCATTGGTGATCTTAACGAGGAGGAGGAGGAGATCACTGGCCCAGCCCCTGGACCTTCAGTGGTGGTGACCGGCTCCTCTGATGAGGAACAAGCGGGCACAGGAGGTGCTGCCAGGTTTGTAAACTTTTTTTTTACTTTGAGGACAAGAAAGGCTCTATCCGTTAGAGTGATCTCACTGGCGTGCAGGTGGGTGCATGGGTGGTGGGCATCAGTCAGGCACAAGCAGTGGGCATCAGCAGGTAGCAGCAGATGTCTGCCACAGAGAGAAAGGGTACTGTAGTGTGGGGGGCTCTTCCAGAAGTCAGGCATGAGCACAAACAGCACCCCCCACCCAAACATGTGCCTGCCAGCCATCCCTAGCAAGGGTCTCCATGCTATAGTTGCCATCCCTACCTAGCACCCCCAAATAAGGGCAGGATTTTCACGTGCCAGCCAGGGTCTTTCCAGTTGCCATTCCTAGTGCCCCAGGGAGGGCAGGATTTGCATGTGTCAGCCAGGATCTTTCTAGTTGCCATCCCTAGTGCCCCAAAGAGGGCAGGATTTGCAAGTGCCAGCCAGGGTCTCTCCATTTGCCATCCCTAGCATTCCCTAGTACCCCAAGAAGGGCAGGATTTGCATGTGCCTGCAAGGGTCTTTCTAGTTGCCATCCCTAATGCCCCAAAGAGGGCAGGATTTGCATGTGCCAGCCAGGGTCACCATCTCCCATTGCCATCCCTAGCACCCCAAGGAGGGAGGACTAGAGGCAGCATCATAAATGCATGATATTACTTAGATGTTGTTTATGTGTTCCTGTTTCAGAGAGGAATTGGATGTTGGCACTGGTGCCACACCACGCACAACAACCAGGTGAAGGTCACCAGTGCCACCCCCAGAAAGTCAGCAGACAAGGTCCAATGTCTGGAGGTGGTATGATAAGGAGAATGGGTTAGCCGTCTGCAAGGTAAGGCACGGGAGCTGGAACAATGGGGTATGCATATGCAATATGCATTGCCATCTATGACCTGTTAGGAATGGAAGTCCCCTGTAGAGAGAGATTGGCCACCCACCCACTTTTGGAGACAGAATGCAGTCAGGGCTTGACACAGACCATTGGTCTGACACAGTATGGCACTTCTTATGTTCCTATCTTTTTATTCTCTTTAGATCTGCAAGAAAAGATTCTGGAGGCAGAGAGAGGGGACCACATTGGGGCTAATTGCCCATATTGAAAGACTCCATGGCCAGACGGTGAGGCGGCAGGAGGACTCTGGAGTGGGAATGGAGCCAGAACATCAGTGCCAGAAGAAGGGGGGGAAGGCAACCCAAAAGCGACGCCATGTAAGCCCTTCCCCCTCCTCCAGCCCTGATGTGGAGTCCCCTGGGCCCCGGGAGTCTGCTGCAGCCAAGGCCTTTTGGGCCGAAGTGGAGAGGCCTGGCCGCCAGATGATTTGGGGCTTGCACTGCCTGGAGAACCGCCTGGTGGAAAAGTTCCAAGCTCTCGAGGTGGAGAAGAAGCAGGTGGAGGCGTACTCCCAGTGTCTCCACTGAGATGGAGACACTGGAACTCTACCACCAGGCAGTCTCCAGGTGGAATTAGGACATGGAAGTGGCCATGGAGTTTGCCGTGGCCCCCAAGCTATGAAATGGCAGAGCACAGTGTGGCTGCCCCTCAGCCCTGTGCTGCGCCTTTTGCCTTTCCCCCAAGACTTATAGTTTCCTTTCTAAGGTTCCTTTCATTGTTTGCTTTTAGTTTTATAATGTTTTTGTTGTTGTGTTGTTGTTGTTGTTTATTTAAATAGTTTTAATAAAAGTTGTTATATTTTTGTTACGAGCTTCATTTTAACTGTCCAATCTTTTATTCCTGTGTGCTGAAGTTCTGACTGGCAGGAGCCAGAATCTCAAACAGCTTGTCGATCCCTACCAGCAGCATCTGCTGGCTCCACATGTAGCATAGTTAAGGTATTAACCCAAAGATGTGCCAGGCAGCAGCAGGGTCTCAACTTGCAGACATCCCCCCAGGACGGGCAGGGCTTGTGTCTGTGTGGGTGTGCCAGAGAGAAAGAGAGACAAGCTCCTTGGCAGCAGGCAGCAGGCAGCGGGAGCTGGTGGTGAGAAGGCTTTTATTTCAAGCAGTTTCAGCAGGCATCCGCTGGTGGGTGTGGAGGAGTAGGCTGTTGGGGGGGGGGGCAGGCTGGCGTGCAAGCACCGGGTTTCTGGATCTAGTGGAATGGAATTCATCCCCCAGTGACTGGAAGGATGGTCCCAGAATCTCGTTGATGGTTCCTGGGATGGGCGGGCATGACTGATTCTGTACAATGGAATGACAGCTTATGTGAGTTTAATGTTAATTAAGTCCCTAGAATTAGCGCATGGTTCGGCACACTTCTTCATTCAGTCAAGCAATATGTGGTAGCAGCAGGTACAGGAATGTACACAGGCAAGCAGGCAGGCAGGCACATATAATATGTTGTGTTATATTGATATATTCCATCTCATTCTGGTAGGTTTGCTGCTGGATGTGGGCAATGGTTAATGGGCATTGATCAGGCGCATGAGCACAGATGGGAGTTCTTCCTGTTTCTGGCAGGTGGCAGCTTGTGCTGGATACACCTACCTCTCCAGCTCCAACCCCCATCTCTCTCGTTCTAGTGGGGAGCCTTTCTCTCTCTCTCTGGCCATATAGTGCATGTGACAGCATGGGTGGGATCGTGTCTGTATCTCCTTCTAGTGGTGGGGAGACTTTCTCTCTCTCTCTGTCTCTCTCTCTAGCCATGAACAACAGGTTTCATAAAGAAAAGGTGGAATCACAGCACCCCGTGAGTGGAATGACAGGGCACAAGAACTCTGAAGGTGGGTCCTGGGCTGGGGCTAGAGTGGCAGCTTCTAGATATTGGACACAGCCCTCTTTGCCAGTAATGTAGGGCCCAGAACCCTGATGGCAGGTCCTGGGGCTGGAGTGGCAGTTTCTTGATGCCATGGCACAGACGGCATATAGGCCTGGGGGTCATTGGCGCTAGCAGCAGCAGACATTGGTTGCCAGGGTACAGAACCCTTGGCACAGACAGAATACAGGCCTGGGGGCCATTGGCACCAGCAGATATTGGTTTCCAGGGTACAGAACCATTGGCACAACAGACAGCATATAGGCCTGGGGGCCATTGGCACCAGCAGACTGGGTTGCCAGGGCACAGAACCCTTTTCACAGACAGCATATAGGCGTGGGGGCCATTGGTAGCAGAAGACAATGGGTTGCCAGGGTACAGAACCCTTGGCACAGACAGCATATAGGCCTAGGGGCCATTGGCACTAGCAGCAGCAGACACTGGTTGCCAGGGCAGGCAGTCAGGTGGCGTGGCATGAGTAGCAGTCAGGCAGACTAAGGCAGGGTTTGAGCTTTGCAACCTGGGTGGGCGGGCAGGCAGGCAGCGTGGCATGAGAGGTAGTAGGGCAGGTGGGCTTGATCAGGCTTTGAGCTAGGCAACCTGCGTGGGCAGACAGGCACCTTGTCATGGGAGGCAGGAAGGCGGACTGAAGCATGCTTTGAGCTTGGCAGCAAGTGGGAGGACAGACAGGCAGCGTGGAATAAGAGGCAGTAGGGCAGGCATGCTGGGACATTGGCAGCAGGGCTCTCAGATAGGCTAGAAAAGACTGTAGCAGAAGAGAGAAAGAGTCAGTCAGTGTCACATAGGTGGGTCAAGATCGTGAAGCCATAGGCCGGTTCGCAGGCTTACAGTTTGTTTCCCAATGCCACCCTGCATCATGAGGTCAGTCAGATAAGGCGGCCGAGGCCATATAGTATGGGAGAGAGAGAGAGAGAGAGAGAGAATGAGAACGGTCTCAGGACGAAGACCGTGTGAGCGAGAATCTCCCATTCCTCCCTGTTTTACTCTGGAGGTGCTTCGATGTCTGTTTCCAGTTCCACCTGACACCGGGGACCCTTGCTCAGCCTGCCTCTCCCGGAGGAGCTCACTTCCCTTCATGCAGAGGTTGAAGAAATCTGCCAGCTACCTCCCTGGTCAACCAAGGAGCTAAGGGTGCCTAGCCCAATCCCCTTATCCCCCAAGTCCAGAGCGTCTTAACCACAAGATGGAGGGTGTGTGAGGCACAAGGGATGATTGAGAACCCCCGTCATGGACTGCCTTCAGTATACTGGCCGCGTTGTCCGTGACCACACACTACTTGGTGAAGGCCGTGCCTGGCGTGACCCACTCCCTCACCATGGCAGTCAGGGATGCCTCAAGGTTCCTTGAGGTGTGGGAGCTGTCCATTACTTGTGCCTGAGCAGGGCCCACCTATACCCTACTTCAGGACCCCTCCTGCAACTGCCAAGTGCTGCTTCTGGGTCCTGACACCAGTGTGCGGTCACTGTCAGGTAGCAATGCTGGGCGTTCCTGGAGGACCACAGGTTGGTGGTGAAGTGGACAGTGTCCCCCCAGCCCCTGACAGCTGCTCCCTCACCCACTCCTTCAAAGCCCTGTACAGCTGTGGCACCACAGTCCAACTCAGTGTGGAGTGGGAAGGCAGCTCAAACTGGGGGGCCAGGAATCCAATCAGTTGCTGGAAGCCCTTGTCCTGTACAATTGAGACGGGCTGCCCATTCAGCTCAATCATCTCGGCCAAGAGGTGCTTAGCTTTCTCCTGAAAGAACCACGCCACCCTCTAGCACCTGATGGCCTAGGCAGCTGCCACTAGGCATGGGCGAACAGATCGCGGTTCGTGTTCGGCCGTTCGGTTCGGCCGCGATCGGTTCGTGCGTTCGCGTTCGGCCGTTCGGTTCGGCCGCGTTCGGTTTGTGTGTTCGTGTTCGGTCGTTCGGTCGTACCTCGCGTTCGTGTTCGCCCGTTCGGTTCGGCCGTTCGTGTGTCGGCCGTTCGTGTTCGGTTGTTCGGGCAGGTCGTACGTTCGTGTTCGGCCGTTCGGTTCGTTCGCCATCGGGTTTTGCGTTCGTGTTCGGTCGTTCGGTGTTCGGGTGGTTCGCNTACACCTACCTCTCCAGCTCCAACCCCCATCTCTCTCGTTCTAGTGGGGAGCCTTTCTCTCTCTCTCTGGCCATATAGTGCATGTGACAGCATGGGTGGGATCGTGTCTGTATCTCCTTCTAGTGGTGGGGAGACTTTCTCTCTCTCTCTGTCTCTCTCTCTAGCCATGAACAACAGGTTTCATAAAGAAAAGGTGGAATCACAGCACCCCGTGAGTGGAATGACAGGGCACAAGAACTCTGAAGGTGGGTCCTGGGCTGGGGCTAGAGTGGCAGCTTCTAGATATTGGACACAGCCCTCTTTGCCAGTAATGTAGGGCCCAGAACCCTGATGGCAGGTCCTGGGGCTGGAGTGGCAGTTTCTTGATGCCATGGCACAGACGGCATATAGGCCTGGGGGTCATTGGCGCTAGCAGCAGCAGACATTGGTTGCCAGGGTACAGAACCCTTGGCACAGACAGAATACAGGCCTGGGGGCCATTGGCACCAGCAGATATTGGTTTCCAGGGTACAGAACCATTGGCACAACAGACAGCATATAGGCCTGGGGGCCATTGGCACCAGCAGACTGGGTTGCCAGGGCACAGAACCCTTTTCACAGACAGCATATAGGCGTGGGGGCCATTGGTAGCAGAAGACAATGGGTTGCCAGGGTACAGAACCCTTGGCACAGACAGCATATAGGCCTAGGGGCCATTGGCACTAGCAGCAGCAGACACTGGTTGCCAGGGCAGGCAGTCAGGTGGCGTGGCATGAGTAGCAGTCAGGCAGACTAAGGCAGGGTTTGAGCTTTGCAACCTGGGTGGGCGGGCAGGCAGGCAGCGTGGCATGAGAGGTAGTAGGGCAGGTGGGCTTGATCAGGCTTTGAGCTAGGCAACCTGCGTGGGCAGACAGGCACCTTGTCATGGGAGGCAGGAAGGCGGACTGAAGCATGCTTTGAGCTTGGCAGCAAGTGGGAGGACAGACAGGCAGCGTGGAATAAGAGGCAGTAGGGCAGGCATGCTGGGACATTGGCAGCAGGGCTCTCAGATAGGCTAGAAAAGACTGTAGCAGAAGAGAGAAAGAGTCAGTCAGTGTCACATAGGTGGGTCAAGATCGTGAAGCCATAGGCCGGTTCGCAGGCTTACAGTTTGTTTCCCAATGCCACCCTGCATCATGAGGTCAGTCAGATAAGGCGGCCGAGGCCATATAGTATGGGAGAGAGAGAGAGAGAGAGAGAGAATGAGAACGGTCTCAGGACGAAGACCGTGTGAGCGAGAATCTCCCATTCCTCCCTGTTTTACTCTGGAGGTGCTTCGATGTCTGTTTCCAGTTCCACCTGACACCGGGGACCCTTGCTCAGCCTGCCTCTCCCGGAGGAGCTCACTTCCCTTCATGCAGAGGTTGAAGAAATCTGCCAGCTACCTCCCTGGTCAACCAAGGAGCTAAGGGTGCCTAGCCCAATCCCCTTATCCCCCAAGTCCAGAGCGTCTTAACCACAAGATGGAGGGTGTGTGAGGCACAAGGGATGATTGAGAACCCCCGTCATGGACTGCCTTCAGTATACTGGCCGCGTTGTCCGTGACCACACACTACTTGGTGAAGGCCGTGCCTGGCGTGACCCACTCCCTCACCATGGCAGTCAGGGATGCCTCAAGGTTCCTTGAGGTGTGGGAGCTGTCCATTACTTGTGCCTGAGCAGGGCCCACCTATACCCTACTTCAGGACCCCTCCTGCAACTGCCAAGTGCTGCTTCTGGGTCCTGACACCAGTGTGCGGTCACTGTCAGGTAGCAATGCTGGGCGTTCCTGGAGGACCACAGGTTGGTGGTGAAGTGGACAGTGTCCCCCCAGCCCCTGACAGCTGCTCCCTCACCCACTCCTTCAAAGCCCTGTACAGCTGTGGCACCACAGTCCAACTCAGTGTGGAGAGGGAAGGCAGCTCAAACTGGGGGGCCAGGAATCCAATCAGTTGCTGGAAGCCCTTGTCCTGTACAATTGAGACGGGCTGCCCATTCAGCTCAATCATCTCGGCCAAGAGGTGCTTAGCTTTCTCCTGAAAGAACCACGCCACCCTCTAGCACCTGATGGCCTAGGCAGCTGCCACTAGGCATGGGCGAACAGATCGCGGTTCGTGTTCGGCCGTTCGGTTCGGCCGCGATCGGTTCGTGCGTTCGCGTTCGGCCGTTCGGTTCGGCCGCGTTCGGTTCGTGTGTTCGTGTTCGGTCGTTCGGTCGTACCTCGCGTTCGTGTTCGCCCGTTCGGTTCGGCCGTTCGTGTGTCGGCCGTTCGTGTTCGGTTGTTCGGGCAGGTCGTACGTTCGTGTTCGGCCGTTC
>QEPC01009399.1:129889-176380 GCA_003113815.1 Sphenodon punctatus | reverse complement strand
GGTTCACTGTGATCTCGTCACGTCTTAAAATACCCAGTGTCACTTTGTCCTTCCAGTGTAATGCAATGACTTTCTTTGCCGCTTGTATCAAAGCCGAGCAGGAATCCACCTGTTGCTGTAGCGCTTTCACCCCAGGAAAGAGTCCAAGAAGTACAATCTCTGGTCTATACTGGACGGTAAGTTTGGTGATCTCCAACTTTGACCATACACTCCTCCATAAGGATTGCACTATAATACAGCTCCACCAGCAGTGTACATAAGTCCCCTGCTCCCCACATTCCCTCCAGCACTCCCCTCTCTCGCTTCCAACTACATGTTTGAATTGCATTGGGGTCATAAAAAATCTGCTTACCAACTTAATCTGACATTCTTTTATTTCCATTGAATATGCGCTCATGTGCATATATTCTATAATCTTGGCTTCTTCCTGTTTTGTTATTTCTCTATTCAAATCCCTTTCCCATATTTTGATGTAGCTGAGGTCTTTGCTGTACCATACTTCATTTAAAACTCTATAGATTTTTGCCAATCTGTCTTTAATTGTGCTGTGCTCAAATAAAATCTTTTCTATTATTGTTGCCCTTGAGTATTTCTCTCCCTTATTGTTATAGGTGATTGCGTGTTTAAGTTGTAGATACTCATAAGTGTTAATCCTATATTCCAATTTAGTTTCCATCTCCCCTTTACTTAATATGTCCTTGCCTTTCATGATCTCTTTAATTTTCACTAACCCTTTCTCTTTTATTTTCTTTCTTAAGTGTATTGCCTGTTGTAGCAGCTGAAGGATCAGGAGCTCCACTGGTGAGTAAGGGGAATATGATTTGCCTATTCTCAATTTCTTAATTATTCCTTGCCATTTGGACCAGGCTGTCCATGCAAATGGGTGAACTTCCGATCGCTTCTTATTTGGGGTTCCTGCATCTGCTATTATATTTCTTAACTTTATTGTAGATAGCATGCTTTGCTCTATTTCCGTCGATTTCACATTTTTAGGTTGGTGATACCAGTTGTTTAGGGGTCCTAGACATGCGGCACTGTAATATAGGCGAATGTTGGGGAGATTAATACCCCCCTTATCTGTGGGTCTCTTTAACGTCTGCTTGTTTATTCTCGGTTTATGGTCCTTCCATATTACCTCGGTCATCATATGCTTTAAAAAAGGCCTCTGGTATTTGAATAGGGAGGGCTATCAGTTTATAGATAATTTTGGGGAGCAATATCATTTTTAAAAGGTTTACTCTACCTAGCCATGAACATGGTAGGTCCTTTCATTCAGCAGCCTCCCTTCTAATTTGCTGTGGCAAGTCCTGAAAGTTCTCCTTATATAGATCTTTAAGCTGAATTGGGATTTTAATCCCTAGATATTTCACTCCTTGTAATTCTTCTGGGTAAGACAACACCGCTCTTATCGCCATTGTTTGTTGTTCGTTCCTTCCATAAATTAGCACATTTGATTTTTTTTCATTTATTTTATATCCTGAGATGTAACCAAATTCTTCAATTAATTTTAATAATGGTGGGGTAGAGGTGTACTCATTTTTCCTCAACAACTCTCCAGGTGCAAATAATCTCTAATACCATTCAGAGCTATTATTTTAGTCATGGAAGAAAGTTAGTGACACCGGCACTGTGTTTATTTAGAGCCAGAGTTTTGCCACAGTTGTTATATGCCATCACCATCTGGTTTTCTGTAGGGATGGGCGAACGCGGATCGGAAGTTCAGAGTTCGGCCTGAACTCGGCCTGTTCGGACGACTGAACCTGAACCCAAATCCGAATCTGAACACGAACTGACTGAACTAGACAAACTTCCGAACGCCGAAATGATCCAACAGTTCGGTCTGTTCAGATCGTTTGGTTGGCAAAAAAGGTCACTGGAAGGTCAAACGTGACAGGGAGGGGTAGTCAGCTGAGGAGCAGACTTCCAGGCACCAGGGGTTGAGAGGCTTGCAAGAAACAAAACTATCTGCCTCCCCCCTTCCCAACTCCTTCTGATCTAGTCACTGTTCCTGAACAGCAGGCGTTTCAGAAGGCTCCTTCTCTCAGCATTTCCCAGGTCCCCAATCCATTGCAATCCTCCTCCCATTNGCCCTTGACCATCGCGCACTATTCTTACAGTCCCGAATTTGTATGAGTTAGGGTTGGCGTTTGTACATATTTATTTTATTCTATTATGACGTATGAGTTTCTATCCCTATTGTGGGCTGATGAATGGTAACTGGATTTATTGCCCTATAGGGTCAGAGTACTTGTAGTTATGTGCTTAGTCAGGGCTAAAGTTGCCCGGTGTAAATGTTATTTTTTAAGACATGTATGTTGATTGATGGTTGTTTTGTATTTTGCTTTTTGGCCTCGGACGCAAATAAACTAAACTGTGTTTCATCAAGAACAGATCCCAAATGAGATGTGGCTCAAATTTGCATTGCCCAAACTCCCAGTGAAAGCAAAAGAGGTCTACAACACAAAAATGGAGGATAATCCAGTGCTGACATTTGATGATTTCAAAAAGGCAGTTCTTGAGGCTTAAAGGATTACTCCGGAAACTTTTCAGAAAAAAATTACACTGCTTTAAGAAGGCAGAGGGTATGTCATATTCGGATGTTTGTAATATGTTGAAACAATATAGGGTGAAATGGTTAGATGCATGTGGGAATGCCACTAAGGAACAGATTATTAACTCTGTATTGCTCCAGCAGTTCTATACCTTGTGTAGTCCGAATTTAAAAGCACACAGGCTTAATAAGGAGATCACAAATCTCAAAGAGGCAGGGACAAGGGCTGATGCATTCACCGACAATGCTATCTTAGCTTACAGGGAAAAGAAACCAAACACTGGGGGGAAATCCAAACAGGGGTTTTACCAAAAACAGAATGGGGAAAGACATTCCCTCTATGAAAAGGGTAACCAGACCCAAAACAAATCATATGAGAACAGGGGTGGAGGGAGGCTGGGATCCCCCAAACCCGAAAGCAGTCCAAATGGGGACATGGAAGCCAGGAAAGGGGGATCACCCAGACTCCCTCCCAATCCTCTAAGAAGGATTCAAGAAATTGGAATTGCTATGAGTGTTACCAACCTGGCCACCTGGCACGTGACTGTCCTAGTAAAGGGGAGTCTGATGAGATTATTGGGACTGTCAGTGCGAATTTTGTGTCTGTAGTCCAACCCATCCCTAGAGATGTTTATGATTGTTGTATTATCCTTAACCCACCCACAGGGGATCAGTTGCTATGAAAACCTGCTAAGGTGAACGGGGTAAACTGCGTGGGGAGATTGGACAATAGGTCACACCTGGTTCTGGTACGGGAGGACTTGATCCTGAAAGATAACATAAACACTCATGGAAAGCTTGTGGTATCCCTGGCAATGGGAATCAATGATATTCTGCCCACAGCAACTGTAGATTTAGAATGGGAGGGCTGTACTCCCCAGAAAGGCAGAAAATGAAATGTTGGTGGGGAATGGCATAAACAAATGGGTGTTGGACAGGAGGTTGGAAAAAGCCCAATCCCAGGAACATGGGAGCTGGAGAGCAACCTGGGAAGGGAGGGTGAGGGGCAGCAAGACTCAGAGAGCCCTAAACAAGTTGTACATCTACCCCTGGAACATGGGGAGACAGAGAGCAAGCCTAGTGCAAGGGAAGGGTTACAGGAAGGTTCTAGCAGCCTTATAGATCCTGCACCCCAACCTGCAAACTCCACTCAGTGGCAGGAAAACCACAAAGAGGAGTCCCCAATCCAGCCAGAAGTCAGGGGAGGACAAGACTCGGGGAGTAAACTACATGTCTCTGTCTCATCTGGGGAACTGAAGGGAGTGAAGCCAACGGTTCAACCTGATTCTAAAGCCCAGGACTTGGCACCCCACTTTACACAGGAGGGACCAAATTCTGCAGAATCAAACTGGGTAGCCACCACGGGGGGAGAGTTAGAGGCCGGAGGAGCCCCTACTCAACCCAGGGGGTTTCAGGATGGCCTGGAGGTTGGTTGGCCTACCTTACGAGAAGGTGGGAAGAGGCTAACTGAACCCAAGGGGTTACAGGCAAGCTGGGAGGTGGAGGATTCTACCTTAAGAGAAGGCAGGAATGTGCAGGAAACCTTTCCCGGGATGGTGGGGGGAACGATGGGCATCTCTCCCCCAGGCATAGAAATGCAGCACTGTGTAGTCCTAAAGGGACAGGAGCATCAGTCTAAGAGTGAACTGTGCACTGTACCTAAGAAGGAACAGGGAAATGCTGCTGAAGTAGAGACTGGAGGGGAAGAAACGGTTCAGAGTTTCCAGGGTCAAGCCACTGCACTTGGTAAACTGAATACTCAAGAGTTTCATCGGGGGGGGGGTCTGAGGGTTCTCACACCCAGGTCACAAAGTCAGACTCCCAAGACGGAGGAACACACGAGATTACAGATCCAGGGGATCCTGGAGGTATAAACAGAACTTGGGGGCAGGGCACAAGAAAGGCTGCTGACTCCACATAGTCCCTTCACAGAAGCAGTTTTTGGCTGGGTGATTGATTTTGAAGCAAAAATGTTCAAGCACATCAGTAAAGTCAGGAGGGAAAGGCAGAAGACAATGAACACAAGTATTCTCACTGGGAATTAAGACAATCCTCCAGGTGAAAAGGGTGTTCAAACGCTTACAAGCTTAAGCAAAGTAACATATACTATACGATAGGGGTATTCAGCAATGTGAAAGCACTCACACGCACTCCATACTCCCTCCTTTGGGTCATACTAATGCTTATGATCTGCAGTCTGGACACCCCAGCCAGATCAGACATAGAAGCGGGGACATGGCAAACAGAAATACAGCCGATGAGAAACAGCCTGCCAGATAATCTGGAAACATAGCCAAAGTTTGTAACTGCGGAACAAAGGTTGTTAACATGGCGTTCCCACCCATTTGTCACAGTCTTGTGCAAACACCTACTGATATACATTGATGGGTATGGGCCATAGAAACCCCACATGCAACTTGGGGCGGAGGGACATAGATACCTCAGGTTATACCCCTACAAGATATTGAACCCAGAAACACTGAATCCTGAGGATCACTCCACTACCTGTCTCTTATACACATCTAGATGTGTATAAGAGACAAGGCTGAGATAGCGAGATTAGGTTTTTCCAAGGCCTCACTCTCAGTGTTGGGCTTCAAAGCTGCAGCAGAACTCTGCAAAAGGAGGATAGCTGACCAGGAAGCTCAAAATGAGTCTGGCTTATTGGCGGCCCAAAAGGTGGCTGTATTGTACCCAGAACTTCCCCTACACTCCATGGTGAACCACTATCTGGGTGGATGGAATATAATCTTAGGCAGGCTCTAACCCTTTTCCGAATTGAACTTCTTCCATCAGCTGTGCATGAAGGGTGATTATCATTTAATAAGATCCTATGGGAAGAAAGGTACTGTTCCCATTGTTTAGATTTACATCCTGAATCTCTAAAGTATGCCCTCTTTTATTGCCCTTTTTTCTCAGGAATTCGTAAGAAATTCCTAACACCTTATCTGAATTACAATCTAGGAGGGCAAAATGAGGGCTGTATAAGAAAACTTTTGTGTGGCAACAACTCGGAATGCTCAAAGCAGACTGCTAGGTTTTGCTTTCAAGTTTTGTGCATTAAGCGGAACCTTCTAGTGTGAAAAGTATAGGTATAACTTGTGACTGAATTTCTTTTTAAAACTGTAAATTTAATTTCAATTTATTTTAACTTTCGTTAAATGAAGATGTAACTTGAAATGGCCCTGAGTGGCTATTCAATAAAGTATTGATTGATGGATTGATTGAGAAACATGTGTATGTGTTCCAGGATATAGGTGTAAAATAGAACACAGACACTTTTTAAATATGTCTTTTCTCATTCCAAATAAAGCTGAATGAAAGGAGATAGGTAACCTTGCTATTATTATTTCATATAGCCTTGGTCTTTCCTGGGATTTACTGGCATCCCTTCCTTTAAAGGAGGCAAGATATATTGTGAGGTGGCTTCAAAAATTTCTCCCTGGTTTAAGTTCTGGATGCCGGGCCATAGTGAGACTAAATATCTTTCATCCATATCTACTGTGTCCGATAGGAAAGCCTTTACCTCCTTCCGCTTCCAGTCTATGTATTCCATGGTGGCCCAGGGGCGGTACATGGGGATCAATTACATTGATAGACACCGTAGTTGTGGGGCAAGGGTAGTAGAAGATCTGCCGAAAGCAAAGAGATGGCACAAGCGCTCTTCTCCTGTCCCCAGAAGGACAGAGCAGACTTCTGAGACCAGCTTGTGATCTCCAGAGGTTTCTTGTTTTGAATATATACTTGCATCAACACCTGTATTTACACTCATTGTCTTTGCATTGTGCTTACTCTGACTGGCCATTCCTTTGTGGTTGCCAGATCAGTTCATTTCCATTCACTTTATAGTGTAGCCTTCTCCTCTCTCAGCAGTCTAGTACAGGATCTGCCCCATTATATATATATATTTTGCCCTATTTATGTGCACATTTGTGCTCATCTATTCCAGACCCTTAATGTCAAAGAGGAAATGTTGCCTTCACCTTTGAGCGTACTTTGTTTTTTGCTGAATGACTCAAGGGAGTCAGTTACTAGGGCTGTGACTGATTTTGTAGTTTCTGCCACAAAACTAAGAGAGAAATGGGTTCTGAACTACTGTAACTCTGTACTGTGGATATTTACTATTTATTTGGTTTGTTCTGCATATTTTACTTTGTATTTATTTTGTATTTATTTTATGTCATGACATTTTGTCTAGTACATTGTATAATAAAAATAAACTAAACTAGATATTATTCTTTAATTTATTTTATTTATTTAAAATTATCTCACCCTTTCCTGAATAAAACGTATATAAAAGCATATTTAAAAGTCCATAAAAACAGTAAAAGATTAAAATAACCGTAAACCCTCCAACCCTCCCCTAACCCACCAAAAAACCCATTCCAAACCACTTCACCATGTTCCACATCCCCCCCCTCCTCACAACCCTACCCTGAATGCAATTACCAAATCCCCCATCCCCTATCCCTGCCTGCCAAACACCCAAACTGGCTGTGAATGGCCTGATTCCATGGACTTTCATAGAGTAAGATTCTTATCTAGGAACTCAACCAGTATAGATTAGGAATGCGTTATATTTACATTTAATTTCTATTTACCACTCTGTATCAACTATCTTGCTTGTGTAATCAATAAACTTGCTTATTATCTTTATGAAAAAGTGTCTGTGTCTAACATTGGAAACATGCTGAGCACCAGTCCCTAAACACTGGGGACCCCAGAGAGAAAGAGTCTGTAAACGGGAAGGATCAGGCCCTTGGGTGACAAAGGGGTTGTCCCTGCTGCAGAATTGAATCAGTTAGAGAGAAAAACTGACTCAAGTGGGCTGTAAGCGAGGGAAACTCAGTCACTCAAACCTAGTAAAATGGGGGTGCGTACCAACCCATGACAGTGGCGCCCCAATGAGAAGGGTTAAGCTCAGTTTGTGAACCAATGTGTAGAAAGTAGAGGGAAATTCTCTGAGGGGAATAAATCCCATATCTGCAGAGGCTGAGATTTCCAGTGCCATCTGGAACTCAGCTCTAAGAGAAAATAAGCAGATCTTGGAACAGAGTGGCAGTTTGTTGTTTTAGTTTTTATTTCAGGTGTCAGGGACAGATATCAAAATAGGACTGCCAAAAGAGTTTCTCCAAGCTCTCAAAGCCAGAATTGGAAAACGAGGTGCAAGCCAGATACCTCTAGATAGAAGGGGAAACTAAAAAAACAATGGAGGCAGCTGATACTTGAAATAAGCATGAATGGAACTGATGGGACTGGAGCAGGGGAGCAAAACCCTCCTCCAGGCTCCCCTCCACTTGACTCGCAACAAAGAGATGGGAGACCTGGAGATGGCCAGGGACAGGGCTCATCCGCAGAAATGAATTTGCCAGACTCAAACTGGAGCAGTTCAAAATGGAAAAGGAAGAGAGAGAAAATGAAAAGAAACTTTAAGTGCAGCTTGACCTCGAGAGGATGAGAGCCGAAGAAAAAGAGAAAGAGACACAAGAAAAAGAGAGAGAGAGAGAGAGAGACAGCACCAGTTTGCACTCCTGAAAGCACAGAAAGATGCAGGAATCCAGCCCACAATACCCTCTGGAAACAACGCTGGAGGCAGAATTTTGGATTACGTACCCTTAATTCCACCATATGATGAGAAACAATGCATGGATGATTACTTCACAACCGTGCGTCATGTGTTTCATCTTCCTGGTAGGACAGAGCACCATTTGCTCTGCCTGGCTCTGGCAGACACAGATCCTGAATTTACTAAGGCGGTGGCGTCTTTTTTGGTAGCCGCCCTTGACCATCGCGCACTATTCTTACAGTCCCGAATTTGTATGAGTTAGGGTTGGCGTTTGTACATATTTATTTTATTCTATTATGACGTATGAGTTTCTATCCCTATTGTGGGCTGATGAATGGTAACTGGATTTATTGCCCTATAGGGTCAGAGTACTTGTAGTTATGTGCTTAGTCAGGGCTAAAGTTGCCCGGTGTAAATGTTATTTTTTAAGACATGTATGTTGATTGATGGTTGTTTTGTATTTTGCTTTTTGGCCTCGGACGCAAATAAACTAAACTGTGTTTCATCAAGAACAGATCCCAAATGAGATGTGGCTCAAATTTGCATTGCCCAAACTCCCAGTGAAAGCAAAAGAGGTCTACAACACAAAAATGGAGGATAATCCAGTGCTGACATTTGATGATTTCAAAAAGGCAGTTCTTGAGGCTTAAAGGATTACTCCGGAAACTTTTCAGAAAAAAATTACACTGCTTTAAGAAGGCAGAGGGTATGTCATATTCGGATGTTTGTAATATGTTGAAACAATATAGGGTGAAATGGTTAGATGCATGTGGGAATGCCACTAAGGAACAGATTATTAACTCTGTATTGCTCCAGCAGTTCTATACCTTGTGTAGTCCGAATTTAAAAGCACACAGGCTTAATAAGGAGATCACAAATCTCAAAGAGGCAGGGACAAGGGCTGATGCATTCACCGACAATGCTATCTTAGCTTACAGGGAAAAGAAACCAAACACTGGGGGGAAATCCAAACAGGGGTTTTACCAAAAACAGAATGGGGAAAGACATTCCCTCTATGAAAAGGGTAACCAGACCCAAAACAAATCATATGAGAACAGGGGTGGAGGGAGGCTGGGATCCCCCAAACCCGAAAGCAGTCCAAATGGGGACATGGAAGCCAGGAAAGGGGGATCACCCAGACTCCCTCCCAATCCTCTAAGAAGGATTCAAGAAATTGGAATTGCTATGAGTGTTACCAACCTGGCCACCTGGCACGTGACTGTCCTAGTAAAGGGGAGTCTGATGAGATTATTGGGACTGTCAGTGCGAATTTTGTGTCTGTAGTCCAACCCATCCCTAGAGATGTTTATGATTGTTGTATTATCCTTAACCCACCCACAGGGGATCAGTTGCTATGAAAACCTGCTAAGGTGAACGGGGTAAACTGCGTGGGGAGATTGGACAATAGGTCACACCTGGTTCTGGTACGGGAGGACTTGATCCTGAAAGATAACATAAACACTCATGGAAAGCTTGTGGTATCCCTGGCAATGGGAATCAATGATATTCTGCCCACAGCAACTGTAGATTTAGAATGGGAGGGCTGTACTCCCCAGAAAGGCAGAAAATGAAATGTTGGTGGGGAATGGCATAAACAAATGGGTGTTGGACAGGAGGTTGGAAAAAGCCCAATCCCAGGAACATGGGAGCTGGAGAGCAACCTGGGAAGGGAGGGTGAGGGGCAGCAAGACTCAGAGAGCCCTAAACAAGTTGTACATCTACCCCTGGAACATGGGGAGACAGAGAGCAAGCCTAGTGCAAGGGAAGGGTTACAGGAAGGTTCTAGCAGCCTTATAGATCCTGCACCCCAACCTGCAAACTCCACTCAGTGGCAGGAAAACCACAAAGAGGAGTCCCCAATCCAGCCAGAAGTCAGGGGAGGACAAGACTCGGGGAGTAAACTACATGTCTCTGTCTCATCTGGGGAACTGAAGGGAGTGAAGCCAACGGTTCAACCTGATTCTAAAGCCCAGGACTTGGCACCCCACTTTACACAGGAGGGACCAAATTCTGCAGAATCAAACTGGGTAGCCACCACGGGGGGAGAGTTAGAGGCCGGAGGAGCCCCTACTCAACCCAGGGGGTTTCAGGATGGCCTGGAGGTTGGTTGGCCTACCTTACGAGAAGGTGGGAAGAGGCTAACTGAACCCAAGGGGTTACAGGCAAGCTGGGAGGTGGAGGATTCTACCTTAAGAGAAGGCAGGAATGTGCAGGAAACCTTTCCCGGGATGGTGGGGGGAACGATGGGCATCTCTCCCCCAGGCATAGAAATGCAGCACTGTGTAGTCCTAAAGGGACAGGAGCATCAGTCTAAGAGTGAACTGTGCACTGTACCTAAGAAGGAACAGGGAAATGCTGCTGAAGTAGAGACTGGAGGGGAAGAAACGGTTCAGAGTTTCCAGGGTCAAGCCACTGCACTTGGTAAACTGAATACTCAAGAGTTTCATCGGGGGGGGGGTCTGAGGGTTCTCACACCCAGGTCACAAAGTCAGACTCCCAAGACGGAGGAACACACGAGATTACAGATCCAGGGGATCCTGGAGGTATAAACAGAACTTGGGGGCAGGGCACAAGAAAGGCTGCTGACTCCACATAGTCCCTTCACAGAAGCAGTTTTTGGCTGGGTGATTGATTTTGAAGCAAAAATGTTCAAGCACATCAGTAAAGTCAGGAGGGAAAGGCAGAAGACAATGAACACAAGTATTCTCACTGGGAATTAAGACAATCCTCCAGGTGAAAAGGGTGTTCAAACGCTTACAAGCTTAAGCAAAGTAACATATACTATACGATAGGGGTATTCAGCAATGTGAAAGCACTCACACGCACTCCATACTCCCTCCTTTGGGTCATACTAATGCTTATGATCTGCAGTCTGGACACCCCAGCCAGATCAGACATAGAAGCGGGGACATGGCAAACAGAAATACAGCCGATGAGAAACAGCCTGCCAGATAATCTGGAAACATAGCCAAAGTTTGTAACTGCGGAACAAAGGTTGTTAACATGGCGTTCCCACCCATTTGTCACAGTCTTGTGCAAACACCTACTGATATACATTGATGGGTATGGGCCATAGAAACCCCACATGCAACTTGGGGCGGAGGGACATAGATACCTCAGGTTATACCCCTACAAGATATTGAACCCAGAAACACTGAATCCTGAGGATCACTCCACTACAACATGGTAGAAAACATGTGAACATGATAACCCCATAGGGCTAATAGAGGGTTTGGAAAACCAAAGGTATAACTTTAATAGGATTCCAGCACATGGAAATAAAGTGGTGAGGTTGCATATCCCTACGCCTGCCAATACAACACACCAGTCTAAGCATGTTATGGGACTCGGTCGTGTTCACTCCACATGCATTCTTATGGGGGGGGGGCTGTCATGGAGGAAAATAATGTCACACACGGGTGATACTGGCCTACACGTAGGCTACAAGCCTAGTAAATATGTAAAACTAGAGGTCAAACATGGATGTAATATTGAGAACTGACAGTTCAGTTCATGTAATTATGTTAACTGACAGTCGGGAAACTCCAGGAAGTGTAGACAATTTAAAGAATGTGTATTTGGGGACAGCCAGACAGAAACCCATTTGCTTGCAAATGAAGCTTCCTGTTTACCTGTTTGCCTTTTGCTTACGTGACAAACTTCAGGTTTCTCCAAGGCGGGAAAACTCAAACAAAGGATTCAGAATTGTTATTTAAGACAGGGCCATAAAGCCATCTTTGCTACCTCTTGGAGAGAGCCATCTTGAGCAATCTGATCTGCGTCCTGTATCGTGCCAGCTGGCAAGGCTAGAAGACGTGCACTGAGACAAGGACTCTGATTTCTAACCTTAAGAACTGGAGTCCAGCCAAACTGGCTGTGAATGGATTGATTCCATGGACTTTTTTAGGGTAACATTCTTATCTAGGAACCCAACCAGTATAGATTAGGAATGTGTTATATTTACCTTTAATTTCTAGTTTCCACTCTGTATCAACTATCTTGCTTGTGTAACCAATAAACTTGCTTCTTATCTTTATGAAGAAGTGTCTGTGTCTAACATTGGAAATACACTGAGCACCAGTGCCTAAACACTGGGGACCCCAGAGAGAAAGAGTCTGTAATCAGGAAGGATAGGGCCCTTGGGTGACAAAGGGGTTGTCCCTGCTGCAGAATTGAATCAGCTAGAGAGAAAAAACTGACTCAAGTGGGCTGTAAGCGAGGGAAACTCAGTCACTGAAACCTGGTAAAGTGGGGGTGCGGACCTCCAACCTGTGACAGTGTGTTTGGGTTGGGCTATTTATAAAACCGTCTAAGTAATCTAAGGTTTTAAGATTCTGAACTGGGTTTTCTTGGTTTTGTTTTTTTGGTCATCTCTTAATGTATTTTCCTGGCTAAAACTTCTCCTCAGGGTAAAGGAATCCTCACTGTATATGACTCATTGCCCCAGTATTCATCAGACCAGTCCAGACTCCCAAAAGCCACAATCCTGGCCCTTGGTGCTATGAAAGATTGGCCAAGACTAATGTTCTTTAGGGAAATGGCAGTGGAGTCACGGTTTGAAGGTGAGGAAACAGGGCCCAAGGAAAAGACAAAATGTGAGGGCCCTGGAGGTCTAACCTGATCTACAGTGCCACTCTGGGGGCATCCTCCACCAGTCAGTCAGTAGAATGGAAAATCAGCTGATAAAAAATAAAACTGTTTTTATTTAATTGATCAGTAAACCGGATATTGGTCCATAAACAGGAAATCGGTAACCTAGCAATGGTTATTAATAGTCAGCATTTGTTGTGCGGATTCAGAGTTGAGTGAATTAGCTGTAAATGTTACAGTTAGTAAGTTAAATAATTGTGAGCCACTGTGAGCCTAAGGGATAGGGTGGGATAAAAATCTAAATCCATAATACCTGAAGAAGCCATTTATCACATTGGAGCAATTATGTTACTCGCTAAAGAATGGAGATAAAAGCTGTGCATGTCCTTTTGTATATGGTATGGCCTCCAGAAACTGACCAAAAGTAGCAGTGACTGAATACCATTAATCTGATTTGCCTCAGTTTATGGAGGAATACTTATGTAGGCTTTTGGACATAGTTCTTAGAATCACATTTTCCAAATGTTTTCATGATGTGACTCTGCTGAGAGACAAAATAAATGCATGTGTCTCTAAGCTTTGTAAATGTGGCTCTAGGGAACACTTCCAGTTTCTGGCATACTCCAAGGCCCTTGGTGAAATTAAATCCCGTACAACTGACCAAGAGAAGCAAACATTTAATGAGCCTGTTGCCTCGCAGGAGATGGCTTGAATATATAGATCTTTCAAGATCCGACCCGGTGGAGCCACCTACTTGGCATTGATTTCTAACTGGTCTCAGAGAACAGCTTTAACATTGGCCAGATTTAATCTTATGCCATCGGCAGTCCTTGAGGGAAGGTTGCAACAGACTCGTTATAATGAGAAAACTTGTAAATTTTGCAACCACTGATTTGTAGTATCTATAGCACATATTTTGTTCAACTGTTGTCTGTATGAGGAGATTCGAGAAACAATTCTTAATCCTATAATTATGGCCTTGGGCCCCTGTGCGCATTATACAACTCTGGTTACACTCCTTGGAGATTTGGACTCTTGGATTTGGATTTGGAGATTTGGACTTTTGCAAGTAGCAAAATTTTGTACCCTGGCAATCAAACTGAGGGAAGATGTGTCTTAGATACTGTTTGGTCATAGATTGATTTGTGGGTCCTATTTTGTTTGATGTTATGTATTTATTGTGTGTTGACTGCCAGCTATCACAACAAAGCTCAATTGAACTGAATTGAATATACTACTTGTGCGTACAGGCCCTTTTAGGGGGGTCTTTACTGTAAATTTGGATTTTGATTGTAAGCAAGAAACATTTGATCCAATAATTGGGAGCTTGGTATTGTGTTATTCTGCATTTTGTCTGCATATTGTGTTATTCTGCATTTATGCCATTAATAAAGAACTTGCTTGCTTTGTAAATGTTGCATATCAAAATATGCTAAATCCATTGCATTTAGCAATGTGGAAACCCTACTTGGGAATGTGGAAACCACCAACCACTAGTTTGGGGACCCATATCTTAATCCCTGTGACCTTGAAGTTTTTTGTTGTGTGAGCCACTTCAAAAGTTTTTGATTTATGGTGAGTGATTCCAGGCAGAACCGCTGAACCATCAAATGGCAGAATAGCACATCTATGGCAGCACACAGGAGTACCTGGTACATTTTAACATATCCCCTGCCAGTTCGGAGGTGATTTCTCTCCTCCTCCCAGTATTTTGCTTTTATTTACTAACCTTTTTTCAGCAACAGATCACAAACACTATGTTGCTCAGAAGCCAGGGTTTGGGGACCACTATTATTGAAGAACCTTTGATCTGCTATTCCTTCATATTAAGACCCAAGGGCTCAATCCAAGTTGCAGACATGCACTATGATCTGGCTGCATGCATGTACCAAAACCCTGAACCAAGGTTTGTGTGGCCCAAATCTACTCTTTATGTGAGCACACAAGGTGCTGACATACAGGGTGGCACAGCAATAATATGTCCCCCCCCCCAATGGCGCCACTACTCACTTCTCCTCCCGCAGTCATATCTCACCCTGCGCAGGGTGGTGCTGCAACCAGGAGACAGCGGATTTCATCTGTGGCATCATGCATGCACACACCGGGACTGTTCACACACTCAGGGTAGTTTCAGTATGCACACGGCAGATGAGAGTCCAAACACAGAATGTGCGTGCACCAAGCGCAGAATGCACATTCACTCACCTGCAAAGCATGCACAATGCATGTATATTGTATACCATGCAGATAGTGGGGTCAATCCATGCCTTATATGCAGAAGTGTTTGCACAAGCTTAGCATTGTGCAGACCTTGCACACCTCATGTACATGTGATAAGTGCACGCTGTGCATGACCTGCGTATACTGCACATACATGGATTTGCGACTGGTAACTGTTGATAGTGTGGGGGTATAGAGGTGGGGGCTGGACAGTGGGTCCTATAGGGCTTCTGAAAATCTGGGGGGACCCCCCACCTCTATGAGTTGTCTATGCATACATGCACTGTGTGTGTAGACAGGGTACATTGTGCATGTGCACCCCCAGTCTTTGCTGTTCTTACAGAAGTGAGTTTTCCACTAATTTCAGTGTGAACTAATTGGATAAATAAAGACTGAATCTGAATTAAAAGTTCCTCACTTTTATAACTGTGTTTAGTGGTTTTACACCGGGGATGTCTTTGATCCAGAGACCTTGAATTGCCTGCCATCTCTCACTGCTCAGTATGGCTGGCGGAGATAAGGACTGTATGTTACGGCAAACAGATAACCTAGAAGTGACATAGAAAGAACAGATAATTACTGGTGTGAACTACACTAGCCTCTAATTATGGGAGTATGTACATACCTCTCCCTCCCTTGGCTCTCCTTCTAAAATCCCAGAAAGTTCAAGTGTGTTTTTATGCATTGACTAATGGGTGAATGCATCCCCGGGTGAGCCATATTATGTTCTCTTCAAAGCCTGTCATTATTCTGTTTGACTTTACAAACCGTACCAGTGTTCTCAGGTGATATGCCTATGATTAATGAGGGATTTGTTCTCAACAAAGAAGGTAGTTGAGAAACAAATTGTCTCTTAATGATACGCGTAATGAATTAACCAGTGCCAATCTATTTTATCTCATGGTGATTTGGGGCTTTTTTTATTTAATATATATTTTTTTTTGCTTTTTTATAAAAGCTGTCTTCCTGGCATGCTGCCATATTACTTCAGACTCTAATTTACTCAGCGCTTACAAGCTTAAGCAGGGTCAAGACTTGCTCAGTGGTCAAATAGGGAATCTCAAGGTATGTCCATGGTGGCAGTCTTGCTAGTCAGTCTGCTAATGATGCCCATATCTCTGACACAGGGAATAAAGGCTCCAGTAGGGATTTTGGAAATATGTTGCCCTCAGGAGATGCAAAGCTGACCACCAGTGGGCATTTAAAATACAATGCTATTTCTTACAAGCTTGGCTGTTTTGTTGCTGATGTGCTGGGTAAATTCCAGAATAATCTGAATGTCCTTGGCAATTTCAGCAAGATCAGAATGTAAGAACTGCCACACAAGATGAGAATAATATGGGCAGTGTTCAGTGTGTCAGGGATCTGTGCAACAAACAGAACACACACACACACAGATTATTATTATTATTATTATTATTAACATTTATATAATGCCAGTAGTGTGGCCTGGTGCTGTACAGAACATAGAAATAGACACGGTCCCTGCCTGTGGCTGACAATCTAAATGACAAGGAGGGGGAGACAGGGAGAGGGGACAGTGAGAGAGACGGGGATGAGACCAACAAACAGCAAACATTCAGGCAGATGCGAAGTCTCAGGTGCGTGTGCTTGGCTTGGTTACAATCAGGTTGGTGGCAGCAGACTGCAGAGGAGGCCAGACAGTGGGTATATGGGAACGACTAGCAGGCATTGGGAAAGACAGGGAGGAAAAAGTGGGTCTTGAGGAGGGATTTGAAGGAGCGGAGGGAGGGCGAGAGACAGAGAGAGAGACAGAGAGAGGGATTCTCCCCTCTTTCTCTCTCCCAGCTTCTAGTAACCAGGGATTTAAGGACACCAGGAATATCATATTGCATCGCTCGGCCACTGGAACCATGAATTTGTGTCCAATCCTTTTTTGAACCCAGCAGGATTTCCTGCTCTGTATCTCTGCGGGTGTTTGCTGGCAAAGCTGGAAGGGGGGGAGGGCTTAAAGACCAGCAGCACGCTATGCATATCTGGCTGTGCATTCCCTCCCATAGTCAGAATATCTGCGGGGGTGGGTGTGTGTGTGTTTGAAAGTGGTCTTAGTTAGTTTAATTGGGAGTCCCATACATCTTGTATTATGAGAAAAGGTAACGAATGATTCCCTATTCACTTGCCTCACACCAGACATGTCTTTTTATACCGTTATAATATCCCATACCTAAGGATGTTTTTAGACAAGTGCCTCCCCACCCATCATGCATGTTGCAGGGCTGCATAGGTCGCCAATGAGGCCCTGCAACATGCATGGTGGGTGGGTGATGAGTGGGGAGGTGCTTGTCTAAAAACACACTTGGTCATTTCCTTTCTTAGCTGAAAGTCCCTAAGCTTTCATCTGTATTTCATATACATTCCATTCCTTATAAAACCAGTCATTTTGTTTCTGACCTTCTTTGCACCATAGACCACAACATTAAAATGCAAACAAACCTCTGCTATTAAATTCATTAGGAATTAAGCCAATGACATCAGCGGTGAAGGGTTGCCAACTGTTGATAATATTGTCCTTCTTGAAAATCTCATTGAGATAAGCTTCTCAATGAAATTTTCTCATCTCAAGAATATTGAGAGAATGGGGCATTCTCGCGAGACTCTCGCGAGATTCTCAAGAAACTCAGAATAGCTCCCAAATGGTGCGCAAAAATGACCACCAGGGCTATTCTGCACATGCATGGACATTCTGCACATGCAGATACCATTTTGGGGGTATGTTTGAGATTTTCAAGATTCTTGTGAGATTCTTGATGTCCGGCGGCATCCCTTGCCACTCTAGCAGAGTTGACCATGGAGGTGGTGCTGGGCCCTCCAGGACTTTGGTCCTCAGGGACGTCAACACCCATGCCAACGCCAGTCTTGTAGGAGCGGAGCGTGAGTTCATGGCTGCCATGACAACCATGGACTTGTCCCAGGTGGTCAACTGCCCGACCCATGTGGGAGGACATACCCTCGACCTGATCTTCTGTTCTGGCCTTGAGGCGGGTGATCCAATAGTGGGGGATGTGAGGGTCACGCCATTGTCATGGATGAGCCATTATATCCTACAGGCCAGCCTCTCAGCGCACCCCCTCCAGAAGGGGAATGCACCAGTTAGAATGGTCTGCCCTCGGAGGCTGATGGAACTGCCGCAGTTCCAGGAGGCTCTGAGGGAGATAACCCTAGACCCTGACGTTAACTCGGTCGATGAGCTGGTACAGCATTGGAACAACTTGCTGGGGGAAGCCACTGGCAGGATGTCTCGGAGACGTCTACTGCCTCCGTCTAGTCACCCCAGGGCCCCTTGGTTTACTGAGGGGCTGCGGTGTATGAAACAGGTAGGTAGGAGACTAGAGCGACTCTGGCATCGGACTTGCTCTGAATCTGACCGACTTCTACATAGGGTCCATTTGCAGTCCTATGTTGAGGCTGTGAGGATGGCAAAGAAGGAGTTTTTTGCTGCCCTCATAGCATCTGCAAAGTTGCATCCAGCGGAACTGTTCCGGGTGGTGCGGGGGCTGGTCAGTCCGACCAACCTCCGCCTGGACGGGGACTTGTCCCAGGCCCACTGTGAGGAGTTTGACACCTACTTTGCAGACAAGATCACTCAGATCCAGAGTAACGTTGACACTGGATTGGAAGCAGTAAGCAAGGGGCACGAGGTTATGGAGGCCCCATCTGGTCAATCTTTCTGGGATGAGTTTCAGGAAGTGACGCCGGCTGATGCAGTGAATGTCCTGGGGTCTGTTAGAGCCATGAGTTGTGAATTAGATCCGTGCCCATCCTGGTTGGTGAAAGCCTCCAAGGAGACTCTGGGGACGGTGCTGGCGAGGGTAGTGAATGCGTCCCTTCCGCAGGGGAGATTGTCACCCAGTCTCAAGAAGGCTGTGGTGCGCCCCCTGATGAAGAAGCATCTCTGGATGTAGACACACTCGCTAGCTACTGACCCATCCCTAATCTCTGCTTTTTAGGGAAAGTGATTGAACGGGCAGTGGCACTGCAGCTCCAGGCGTCTTTGGATAGCATCAGTTTTCTTGACCCTTTTCAATCTGGGTTCCTCCCCAGCTATGGTTCTAAGACAGCATTGGTGGCCATGGGGGATGATCTCCACAGGGAGATGGACACAGGATGTTCCACCATTTTGATCCTGCTAGATCTCTTGGTTGCTTTTGATACCATGGACCATGGGCTGCTGTTGAGAAGGGCGCGAGACCTGGGGGGTCTGGGTGGGACTGTCCTTGGATGGTTCTGCTCATTTCTCTCAGGTAGAAGCCAGTGGGTGTTTCTGGGGGCTGAAACATCTAGCCCCCGGGCCTTGAACTGTGGCATTCCGCAGAGTTCTATTCTCTCTCCACTGTTATTAATGTGTATATGCAGCCCCTGGGGGAGATCATGAGAGGGTTCATGGTGCAATGTCACCAATATGCTGATGATACTCAGCTGTACCTCTCATTTTCAACTGACGCAGGTCCTGCTGTCTCATCACTTTCCCAATGTTTGAGGCCGTGGCGGATTGGATGCGGCAGAGCAGACTGAAACTCAATCCAAATAAGACCGAGGTGATGGTGGTGGGAAGGGGGAGGGAGGTGCTGGCCCCCCTGATGGGGGGGTTCACCCACCTGTTGGTCTTCAGGTTCGGAGTCTAGGGGTGGTTTTGTATTCAGGCTTCCGTCTGGATCGGCAGGTGGAGGCGGTGGCTAAAGCTGACTTTTGCCAGCTGTATCTGGTACAGAGGCTTCGACCTTACCTCTCTAGGCCCAATCTGGCCACTCACATCCATGCCTTCATCAGCTCGAGGCTAGACTACTGCAACACGCTCTACATAGGGCTTCTCTTGTTTCTGGTTTGGAGGCTGCAGCTAGTGCAGAATGCGGCGGCCCATCTCTTTATGGGGATAGGATGGCGTGAGCACATAAAACTGGTGCTCTGCGCTGGCTGCCTATAGTGTATCGAGCCAGATTCAAGGTGTTAGTATTGATCTATAAAGCCCTGCACGGTCTGGGCCACTCATATCTTGGGGACCGCCTCGCCTCTGCACTTCAGAGTTATCCCTTCGGTCCACTGGGGGCACCTTTCTGGAGGTCCCCTATGTAAGACGGGGGGCCACAATGGAGAGGGCGTTCTCGGTGGCCGGGCTGCGTTTATGGAATTCCCTCCCGGGGAAGGCTCGCCTGGCCCCAGGCCTGCGTGTTTGTAAGAGTTAGTTGTTCATCCAGGCCTTCAGAGGGGAGGGTGGGAGGGTGGGGTAGGGGTAGGGTAGTTTTAGTGATGTTTTTAAACTGTTGTGGGGTTGGTTTAATGTTGTTGATTTTATTGTTATTATTGGGTTTTATAATATTGTAAGCTGCCCCGAGATGCCGTAGGCATAAGGGGGTGGCTAACAAATGTAATGAAATAAATAAATAAATAAAATAATTGTTAGGGTTGCAAGATTCTCACGAGAATTAATTTAATTATTTTTTCAACCATAGTCTCTATATAGCGAGGACTGATTTTCCCCATTTATGTTACTTTGTAATTAATCAGCATTGAATTTCATCTGACATTTTAGTTTTGGGGGATTCTGAAGACAATTTCTCACTTTCAGTTCCATCATGAAGGAGACTGGCCACTTACAGTGTAATCGTATTGTCTTTATAAGAATCCTGTACGTAATAGTACAGGACAGGATCTAGTCCATGTTCATACCAGACCACTATACAGAGCATACAGCAACCTGATCCAGATTTCAGATGAGACTGAACTGTGATGATGAACAATTCTTATACACTCAGAATCATATAGTCACAATCAAATCTTGTTTACCTGACTCCAGGACATAAACAGATATTAGTATCTAGATTGAGTTTTACCTACTAAACTAATTAATGTGTCTAGCCTCACCCAAGTTAGGGAAAGTCTAATTAATGAATGAATGAATTTTATTGACGGCTCTAGCTTTCATTGTAGCCCACATTTAAAGAACAACAACAAACAGACAAACAAACAAACAAACAAACATGTAAACACAAGTGTCAACATTGACATACAAAGGATTGTACATAATTGTGAACTTCTAGCTGTTCCTAAATAGACAGCATTTTCTTTTAAATGACAGTTCAACCATAACATATTTCATCCATAAGAGTCATATATTTGATAATCACGGTTTCTCTCGTACATAGCTAGTATTTAGAACCTGTCGAAATATTGTCCACTGTACCCCAAAAGCAAACAAACAAAGGCAAATAGGACAAATGTCTAAACCACAGTTTGAAGTACAAACATACCAGAGCACAAAGGCAGACAAAGGTGGAAACAGGCCCCAAGGATGATCGCAGTCATTAATTTTAGTGAATCGCTAATCTCTACTTAGTTAAATCTTATTGGGAGCACTGGGCTCGATATGGACTGTGAATTGATCTCAGAGGTTTGGGGTGAACTCAGGTTGAAGTGCATCCAATCTTCCAAGGATTTGCTTCCTTCTTTTGTCCGCCAAAAAAACATAAATGGCCAGGGCTAACAATTCCTCCTTCCCTTTTAGAGCCAACAGAACATAGGAAAGTCTAATTAAGGTAGTTAAGGACAATTTAGAGAGTTCCCTTATCTTAGGAGGGAAAGTTAGACTTAATGGAACTAGGAGCCTAGCCCTTTGTTTGGAGGGGTCTAGCTTAAGGGTGTACACTAGGGCCCCATGTCGTTTTTGTTTTTGCTATTCAAAAATGTCATTTTTGTTATCATTAACGACAACGTTGTTTTTGTTTTGATTATTATTATTAGGGGTGGGAATTCCGGTTCTCCCGAGATCTGATATTGCTGGTATTTGGGTGTACTGGCTTAATCCAATAAATCCGATATTTACCTGTACGGGGATACCGGATTTTTAACATTGGCCGTGATACCGGATTTTTTACTTTGCGGCCATTGGAATCAATAGCCGCAATGTAAAAAATTCTGTACCGCGGCCAATGTTAATGTTAAAAATCCAGTATGCTGGTACAGGTAAATCCAGTACCAGGGAGATCTGATATCCGGTATCCGGTATTCTCCCCAGTGTCTCACCCCTAAATTCGTTATCGTTTTCATTATCATTTTTATAATTGTTATTGTTATCATTTTTGTTATCGGTATTGATATCATTATCGGTATTCCTATTCATTGTTTTTATTGTTATCGATACCATTACAGACAAAGATTGTATCATTATCAATTCCCATGCACAACTAATATATATCAAAATCTAAAGGAGACAGGGGAAAGGAAAAGGAAAACTATCTATTATCTAATCAATTATCTATATAACTATTCTAATCTTATCTATATGGCTATAATATATATCTATATCCAATCTATACTACCTATCTATATATACAGGGAGAAGGGCAGGGACAGGGAGAAGGTAAAATGTAGGGTATGAGGAAGGAAAGGCATTGGTGGTAACACAATGAGGGCTAGAGAGGATTTTTGTGTGTGCAAGTGCCACAGTTCTGAAAAGGCAACCTGACAAGCCGAGCACTCACAGAAAGTAGAGAAAAAGCCTGGCCCTCCCATTATAAAGGGTTTCAGTGCCCACCCTCAGAGCCCCCCTGATTGGTTGTGGGAGGCAGCAGGCATTGAGCAATCACAGAGTGCCATGAGACTGCTGGGACCTGCTTGCGCTGCTCATTGGCCAGCGATACATCCACTGCTGAGCTGCTCGCCCCTCCCAACACAGGCACAGTTCAAGAGTTCAACCCTGTTAAGACTTCGAGATGTCTGCTCCCTCCTCCCCTCTCCACATTTTCCCTCCAAACCCCAACTACCACAGCACTAATAATAACGACAACGAGAAGATTGTCATTTTCATTTCTCGTTATTGTTTTTGTTATCGTTTTTGTTATCATTATTCTCGGTTGTCATTTTTGATATTCTCTGTTGTCATTTTCAGTATTGTTGTTGTTATTCTTGGTTGTCATTTTTATTACTGCAATAACAAATGAAAACAACAATTTTTGTTATTGTTATTGTAATAAAAAAATGACATGCACACCCTGAACTGAGGTGGATAATAAACAGGTCTCCTAACACTGACAGATAGAACATAACTGTCCAAGTTATCCAGTTGTGTAAAATACTTCTATACCAAGGACAGACTGTTGTGAAAATGGTTGATTCAGGACCTGAATCAATATGAATTTACATCTTTTCAGAAACCTTATTGAATGTTTGCATTATTTTTCACCTTCAGGATTCTTTTCACCCATTTTCTGCTTTTGTTATTTCCACTATCAAATTTCTGACACTTTTGGCACTAAGTTTGTTTTTTGGGCACTTTAGATACTTTTACAAAACTTTTGTTACTTTCAGCACTTATGTGTTGATATCAATGTCAAATAAAAACCCAAAGTCAAAATAAGTGTTCCCTACTCATTGGGAAAGTCATGAATGGTTCATTTTAAAATTTATTTATTCATTTTTATTTTTCAAAATACAACTGTGTTTGTTTAGTGATACAGCATAAGAAATCTTACAGGAATCCCGTTCTGTGATGCACCACACCAAACCTTCCTGGTGTTCCAAAACTTCCTTATTCCATTCTCTCCCTCCCTAACCCCGTAACAATGCCCTCCCCGTCTTTTCCTCCCTCCTTCCCCTCGAGTGAGAGACACATAAAATATAAACATGCATCCCTGAGAGCATGAATCCTTTGTCTATCAGTGAAAATGGGTGATCCAGATAAGGTCTGTGGTCATCCTTGCATCTGGATTAGCTTTGATTTTCTTTGAACATTCCTCCCAGTCAATGTAAAATTATTCCAGGGTCCCTTTAGCCTCAGCTATGACTTTCTCCACTGTCATTATATGCCAAATCCGGCAAGTCCATTATTTTGCTGTAGGGGGTCCTGGGTTCTTCCACTTCCTGGCAATTACATTTAATGCTGCCGAAAATAGGTGTATACAGGTGGTCTTGTGTCTGTCCATCAAAGGCATCTACAGATAAACACCTAAAATAGCAATTTTAGGATCAAATGGTAGTGCAAGGCCTTTAATTTCTCTAGTAAATTCCCATATGTTAGACCAAAAGGGCTTCAGTTTCGGAAATGACCAAAGACAGACAATGCATAATATCTCCCATTTCTCCACAACCCTTCCAACAATTGTTCGACATCTTATCAGCACATTTAGCTATTCGAGTTGGCATAAAATATAAACACATTGTTGCTTTTAATTGTGTTTCAATTATTGCCAGTGACTTTGAACATTGGTTCATATGTAACCAAATTTGTATTTGATCCTATTTTTCAAATTCAGTATTAAGATCTTTGCTCCAATTGTCAATGCATTTATTTCTAGGGGTAAACATAATATTCTTAAGTTCTGAATAAATTTGCGATAGAAGACCTCTCTAGTCTTTGCATTTGTTAATATTATGGCTTCCACCATCTTAATTGGTCTGGTATAGCATTCTTGGGGATTTTTTGGTAATTGGCAAAAAAACTGTTCAGTTGTTAAATTGATAGGGCCCTGGATCACCTGCTCTGACTCAGTTTGTGTTTTGAATTTGTCGCCTATGAATAATTCTCTGGCCACTCTTATGCCCTTTCCATGTAAGGCCTGGACTACAACACTTGAACCCAAGCAGCGGATCAATGCTGTGTTAGCTATTGGTAGTAGGGGGGATAACTCCCTACCTGTTTCAATTATATTGCATACCCATGTCCAATGGCTCCATGCCACTCCTGTGAATGGGTGTTTTTCCCAAGTTACCAGGTCAGGGGCCACCAGGGTAACCAGCGTTTCCTAAAATTCACCACTTTGAGCAGATGTTTTTCTATGGCTACCCATTTAGTATTAGCAGAATTTTGGAGCCAGTATCTGGTCGCTCTGATTGCTGCTACTCTATACTAGCACATCACATTGGGCATATTGATGCCTCCCTTTGCCTTACCTACTTTTAAGTTACATTGGTTTGTGCGAGGTCTCTTGTTATGCCACACGCGGTTTTTAATTTTCTTTTCTATGTTGTTAAAGAAATATATGGGGATATTCACTGGCAGTACCATTATTTTATAAAGCAATTTAGGTATAATTATAATTTTAAGCAAGTTGATCCTGTTCATCCATGAACACGTGAGCGGTACCCAAATGTCCATCATCTGCTTGTTGGTGTCTAGCATCATCGGAAAGTTTCCATTATACAGGCCATTTACCTGTTTAGTCAGGTTAATACCCAGATACTTGATCCTTTCTGGTTCCAATTTAAATGGGGACATACCGGAGAGTTTTGCATCTCTCGCTCTCTCTTGGGCATATATTATTATTATTATTAACAAACATTTATATAGCATCAGCAGTGTACCTGGCACTTTACAAAGTAATAAAAATCGGCCCTTTCCTTCCCCACTGTGTGGGGTAGTGCACGAGGGGTTGTCAATTCCCTGGTTGTACCCATACTTAAGATTATGGTGTCATTGAGCCGACTGTATTTAGGCCAGGCCCAAATGCCTAGCTGGCTGGATATTTATGTAATTGTATCATGTGCCAGGCTAAGGGATGCCTTTTACGTGGGTTATATTGTTACTGCTGGCAATTCGCCTTATATTTTTTATGTTTTGTCTTTTATGTAATATGATCTTTGGCCGTAATAAATGAATGATAATAAGTAATAAAATAGAAATGGTCCCTGCCCCTAGGGCTTACAATCTGAGAGACAGGAGCTGGGGGAGAGACAAAGAAAGTGGAACAGAGGGAGAGACAAGGGGTCTAACATTCATGAAGATGCGAGGTCTCAAGTGCACGTACTTGGCTTGGTTACGCAGAGGAGGAGCGAAGTGCACGGGCTAGAGTATGGAGGGCGATAAGTGCAGAGAGGTAGGGGGGAGCAAGGTTGTGAAGAGCTTTATAGGTGAAGGCATCTCTGTGCTCCCTACATAATTTGGGTATCTTTATAGTTTGCAAGAAAGACTGGATTTTATCTGCTGCTGGTTTTTGAGATTGATATAGTACTTTGTAATCGTCATTAAAAGTATCAGCTATCTCATTTTCCTTTGTAACAATCTGACTATCCACATTTTTTATTCATTCAGCTTTTGCTTTGTTTACTTTTTGTTTGACCATGTTAGCCAATAGTCTATCGCATTTCTTACTTTTTTCATAAAACATGGCCCTAGATTTGCGCAGTTGTGCAGCCGCCTTTTCAGGTTCAATCAAATTAATTTCTCCCCTTAAGTTTAATATTTGTTTTTGCATTTTAATACTGGGGTTATTTCTGTTTTTGAGTTCAAGACCCCTCAGTTGATTATATAGCTTCTTCAATGCAAGTTCTCTTTCTTTTATGCATTACACATCTGTAGCTATGAATTCCCCTCTAAAAATTGCCTTTGTCGCTTCCCATAGTGTTTGTATCGAGGTGCCAGGGGTATCAATATGTCTTAAGTAGTGAGTCCAGGTCTCTTCAATTTTACTTTGAATTATTGCATTTTGGAGTAGTTTCTTAGGTAAGCATCATGTATATTTTTTTGGAGTTTTAGTCTGCTCTCCCGATATATCTATGCAAATGACTTTATGATCAGACAATGTAGCTGTAAGCACTGAATATTTACTGCATCTACAAGTCAAATTTGTGTCTAGGAGAGCATGATCAATTTTTGTGTATGTGCCGTGCCTAGAGGAAAAGAAGGTGTAATCCCTGTGATCAGGTTCACATCTACAACTCCCAGATCGTTAAGTAGTTTAGCAATGGCTTCCTGCCATCTTTCCAAGGTCTGTGCGGAGGATCTATCTTTTGGGGAGAGAGGAGAGTTCAAATCCCCCAGGATCATCAGCTTCCCTTCTGTCACTCTCTAATCTTATGCACCACTTTTTTGAAAAAATCTAGAGAGTTGCTATTAGGGGCATAGATGTTTACTAGGGTAACCTTTTCTGTCTCCAGTTCTCATATTAGGATGAGGTATCTGGCCTCTGGGTCCCGTATTTGTTTCCCCCCCCCCCCAAGAACACAAACTCCACACAGGAGTTGGAATTTATTCAAATCAGCATTAAGGTCAGTGTCAGGTCCCGGGGTTGGGGGAGAAGAGGGATGCAGAGTTGGCAGCACTTGCAGGGAATTTCCCCCCTCCGGCGCCGCCCGCTCAGCTCCCCGCCCGGCCGTACTTCCGCATGCGTCACAATCACCTGACCCAGAGGACGCACTCACACGCTCGGTGTCCCTGGGTCTCCCGGCAACCAGGGACTCATGGCGCATGCCTGGGGCGGACCCAGAAGTGGGACCATGGCGTTCTACATGCCTACAGGTGAGGCAAAAAGGCAGGGCTATTTAAACAGCACATTGCTGGTGATTGGACATGGTGCCGTGAGACCGGCCCCCGAGCGTTGTTGTGTAAAGTTGGTGTGGAGTGCGAGCATTTAGGATGGAGAGAGAGAGTGAGTGCGTGCAGTGAGAGCAAGGTGAGTGATTGAGCGAGTGGGTGAAAGCAACGAGTGATTGGTGAGAGTGTGAAACTTGACCTTCCCAGAGTACCTTACCCCCTTGTTCCTGTGTGAGTGTCCTATCCCTACCCTATTGGATTCCTGGGTTCTCGGTCCACCCTTCCCTGAACCACCACTGAGCCTCACCCCCCTTCCCTGGTTCCCTGGGGGTGAGTGGATACATAGAGTGGGCACTTGTTCTTCGCCAGTCCCTATGATGAGCTTCGGCTGGGACCTCCTCTCGTAGCCTGTTCCCATAGCCACTATAAGACCCTGAGGGACCATTTAGAAGCTACAAGGGTCCTCACAACTGAGGGACAAGAGTGTGTACATCGGAGAGACCTCCCCGGGTCTCTCACAGTATCACCAGCACCTAAGGGGATTGAGTCCCACTTCCCCCTTGCAGCGCAGGAGAGGGGCAGTATGGAGCACGGGGCAGTTGGAGGCACTGATCCCATAGGGGCTGAGGGTGGTGCTTCCCCCGCCCCTGTACTAGATCCATCTGTAAGGGAGAGGTGACTTATGGGGCCTCTTCCTCTGACCTCCAATCTGGGGGAGATGGGGCCTTTTGATATAGTACGAGGGTTTCAGTCCTTAGCAATGGAGGTCCGAGACCTACAGGAATGTCCACGAGAGCTCTACCCCTGAGAGCCTGAAGGTCCTAAAATAGCGAAGTTCACTGGGGATCGGAAAATGTTTCAGGGATTCATGGCTCTTTGTGAACTTGCATTTTCCGTACAGCCCCCCACTTATGCCTCTGACCAGGTTGAAGTGGCATTTGTGATAGGGCATCTCGAAGGATTAGCCCTATCATGGGCCACCCTTTTGCTTGTAAGCCAGGATCCCTTGATTCGAGATTATACCACCTTCAAGAGGGAATTTACCTTCCTTTTCGATTATCCCCACTGCGTCCGAGATGCAGAAACAGCCATCTTGGAGTTAAAACAAGGGCGAGGATCGCTGCTGGAATACATGGCTCATTTCCAACAACTAGCGGTGGAATTGGCGTGGCCAGATAAGGTGCTAAAGGTGTTGTTTAGGAAAGGCTTAAGCGAGGAGATCAAGGACCAGCTTGCCTACACACCCCTACCAGACAAGTGGGCGGAGCTGGTCACACTAGCTATTCAGATTGATGAACGCCTGGCAAAGAGGAGGCGAGAATGACAGGGAAGTCGAGGGGTGCCTCCCCGCCGCTACCTTATGCCCCCAACACGTCCGGAACTCCCAAGGTCGGAGACGGAGGAGCCCATGCAGCTAGGAGCGTCATGCGGGCCGCTCTCTGTGGAGGAAAAGGAACGACGACGACAAGGTCGTCTGTGCTTCTATTGCGGGGGCGCTTCCCATTTTTCCCGAAATTGCCCGCAACTACTGACCGCTCATCGATTGATGGGAAACTATCAAGGCTGAGACGAGCAGGGGGAACCTCGGTAAAAATGACATCGCCCCTGAAGGACAGACTCCTGACCCCGCCATCGGGGAATTTACAGGTAATCTTAACACTTACCTGGGGGAAGGATCACTCCATTATCCGATGGGCCCTTATAGATTCCGGGGCATCCAGTAATTTTATGGACCAAGGGGTGGTGCAAAAATGGGCTCTGCCCGTACAGCCTCGAGCCCATATAGAAGTGGTCCATTCAATCGATGGGTCACCCTTAGTGTCTGGACCTGTGGAATATTGTACGCAGGGGTTGCGGGGGCACATTGGCCCCCATCAGGAAGCTCTCCAGTTTGACATCGTTTGTACCACGTTGTTCCCCATCGTACTTGGGATGCCATGACTGCAACGCCACAATCCCCAGATTGATTGGAAATCAGGAGGGGTTAAGTTCCCATCACAGTATTGCCAGGAGTACTGTATACAAGCATCCCCACCCATGTGTGACAGGCATGGGGTGGCCTTTTCAACAACACCCTCCATGCCGGACCTCCCTATTGCATATATGAATTTACAAAAGGTTTTCTGTGAGCAGGAAGCTGCTGTCTTACCGCCCCATCAGACCTACGATTGCCCCATAGAATTGCTTCCTGGCACCGAACCGCCCTACGGGCGAATCTACACTCTCGCAGAGCCCGAACTAAAGGCCCTCAAAACGTACCTTGATGAGCATCTACGGTGAGGGTTTATTCAGCACTCAGTGTCTCTGGCGGGGACCCCAACCTTTTTTGTGCCAAAGAAAGATGGTGGTCTTCGGCCATGCGTGGATTACCGGGGCCTCAATGATATTACTATAAAGAATCGATACCCCTTGCCATTGATACCTGAATTACTGACACGACTGCAAGGGGCACAGATTTACACCAAGTTGGACCTTATGGGGGCGTATAATTTGTTGCGAATTCGAGCAGGGGATGAATGGAAGACGGCTTTCCGCACACGCTATGGGCACTTTGAATATCGCGTGATGCCGTTCGGTCTGACCAATCCCCCTGCTACATTCCAGCACCTGATGAACGACTTGTTTCGCGATATCTTTGACATCTTTGTAATCATTTCCCTAGATGATATTCTCATGTTCTCCAACACAGAGCACGAACATGTCCAACATGTGCGAATAGTTCTGAAACGCTTATATCAAAACCAGTTGTATTGCAAGTTGGAAAAATGCATATTTCACGTCACCTCTGTGGCCTTTCTAGGATTTCTCATTTCCCCCCATGGGATTGAAATGCAACAACAGAAGGTACGATCCATCAAACAATGGACAGCGCCTACTAATGTAAAGGCCCTTCAAAGATTCCTTGGTAGTACCAACTACTACCGACAGTATATTCCGGACTACGTGCACCTTACAGCTCCCTTAACCCGATTGCTAAAAAAGGGAACCCCCTATAACTGGGAGCCGGAACAACAAAGGGCCTTTACAACCCTCAAACGAGCCTTCATGCAGGCACCGATTCTGCAACATCCAAGCCAAGCACGTGCACTTGAGACCTCGCATCTTCATGAATGTTAGACCCCTTGTCTCTCCCTCTGTTCCCCTTCCTAAGTCTCTCCCCCAGCTCCTGTCTCTCAGATTGTAAGCCCTAGGGGCAGGGACCGTGTCTATTTTATTACTTTGTAAAGTGCCAGGTACACTGCTGGCACTGTATAAATGTTTGTTAATAATAATAATAATAATAATCCCAACCCCACCAAGCCTTATACGGTAGAGACGGATGCTTCCAGCACTGCATTAGGAGCCGTCCTCCTACAACCAGGGACAGAAGGCAGCCCGTTGCTTCCTTGTGCCTTCTACTCGCGTCAACTTACCAGTGCCGAACAGAATTACACTATTCTTGCATTAAGGGGGATCGACCGGGCCACAGGATGGGTCCACATCAACCCCTACTCACACTCAGCTGCCCAGTGCCAACCCCTACACACGTTTAGCCGCCCAGCGCCTGTGGTGCCACCGTCCATCCATCGCCACCACCACAGATGGCCCACACCAACAGGGGGTGACAGCAGAGGGGAGTGGAGGGGAGGGGCAGGGCCACATCAAGACACAGGCGAGACCAGGGGGTGCCTGACCGACGGCCCACTGTCCCCTTGAGAGACCCCAGGCAGCAGCACCCAGCAGGGAAGCAGCCAGGGGAACACACACCTGACAGACGGTGCCCACCGCACAGGCCCGGAGCCCCCCAGTATACACCAAACACACACCCCACACACAACCACACAGATGGGGGCAGGAGGGCCACCAAAGGGGAAGGAGCACCCAGACACCACAGAGGCAACAGAGGCAAGGCAAGACAGAATATCACAGAACAAAATTTTATTGGATCCAGGGGAAAGTTGGCCCCCAAGCACAGAGAGGCAGAGCAGGGGGATGATGGGGCACCCACGGCCGGGCATGAGAGGAACAACAGGAGGGCACAGAAGCATCCACGCAGGGCAGATGAGGACATCTGGCCAGTCCCAGCAGGAAGGGTTAGCGGTCACACAGAGGGGACATGGGGTCCAGGCGGCAGACAGCAGTGAAGCAGATGGCAGCGCACAGTCCATTCTGAGGCACCCGGGGGCATGCTATGTACCATCCCGGGCACCAGGGGGCAGTGAGCGGCTGCTCATGGATGGTCCAGTAAGCACTCCCGGGGAAGAGACCCTGGCTCCAGACCCTCCCAGGCGAACAGGCCCCTTAGGAAGCCTCGGGTGCACATATGAACATCCACCAGTTAGCGCGGAAGGAGCAGATCTGCACCTGCGGCTGCAGCCCGTACAGCTGGAAGGTCCCTCACCAATCAAAGGGTGACAAGCTCTGCAGCAGTGCGGTCACCACTCCGGAGCGGGCCACCAACCTCGGGGGACAGCAAGCCCAGGTCCCACAGGAGGGCCCCCACATCCGAAGGTGCACATGGGATGCTGCGTGCATGCAGGAGACTGCTGGTGTACAGGGCAGCAACAGGGAGGGGGCAGACAGCAAGGTGAGGCTGTACCTGGGTAGCTCCATCAGCAGGCGAGCCGCTGTTACCTCTGCAGTGGTCCACAGCACCACAACGGAGGGCGGGTGCCACCAAGGAGGTTGGCACAGGGGGGAGAAGGCAAGCTCAAGGGAATAGTCCCGGCACACCGGGGTCCCGACCTGGTGACCCATTGTCCACATGTACCGCGACAGGAGCCAGAAGCCATCCCCCACTGACAGGGGGTAGCCCACCAACAGCTGCACGTCAGGGCTCAGTCAGAGGGCCCACAACAGCATGTCCGCACAGGGAGACCACCCCTCCCTGACATCCCCAGCTGAGGGCACCTCAGAATGGCCGGCCATTGCAGCAGTGGGGCTCTGGGGAAGCAACAGGCAGGAGATGGAGGGATGCCGCAACTGATGAGCACACACCAAGCAGATACCCTCACCCACAGATGGTCTTGCATGCCAGAGATAGGGAGACCCGCTGTGGACAGGGCACCGCAACCCACGCACAAGACAGCAGGGATGCTGCACAGCTACTGAGATAAGAAAGAGGGTCATGGCCAGGCACTGTGCTAGGGCGTGGAGTTGAGCCAGGCACTGCATCCACAGTGGGCACTGCTGCAGCTTGCAAAGGCAGACCCAGGCTGGGGGGGACAGAGGCAGGGGTAGCAGAGGCAGGGGTACCCAGGGGTGCGTGCGGTCCCATCCCCCCTGGTGGCCATGTGGCCGGTCCACTTGCATGGATGCGCAGCTGGACCCAGCACCCACTTGCCATCCCAGCACACCCCCTGCACAGCACCAACTGCTGCCCGGCCCCCACCAGCCTACACAGTACATAAGGGACACACTGTGGCCAGTCAGGCGTGGGGTGGAGGGGCTATAGCATGGGACCATGCAGCACACAGAGAATGGCAATCCCAAGCTGGGTGCACACGGAGGAGTTCCCACGATACCATGGGAGAGTGGGCCATGGACACAGGCTGGACAGCGGAGCACACCACGCTCACGGCATGTGACAGCGGTGTGTGGCAGGGAGTGGGAAGCAGCAGAACCATGCTGCCAGGGCACGAGGACCCACTTCCCAGGGCCATGCTGCTGCACCTCCTGGACGCAGGCCTCCTGCTGCTGAGCATGCTGTTCCAGTGGATTACCATGCGCCGCCTGCAGGGTCGCCGGTCCTCCCTCCTTGGGGCATGGTGGCGGAAGGCAGAAAACCTCAGGAGGGCAATGCTTGTGTGATGGGTGAGGTAGGCATCTGTCCGATGCTGCACCCTGCTGGGCTTCATGGCATCCCTGCACCGGTGCCCTGGGCCGGGTCAGTGCCACGTACCAATGTGCCCAGGGAGGGCCAGCCCCATGCAGCTCTGAGGAGAACATGAACGGCATCTACCATTGCATTGGTGCCTGGGCAGCCGACTGCCAGCCAGTGCCAGACTCACACCCATGTCTGTAGGCCTGGGACCTCCTTTCAAACTGCTGAGTCCTACCCGTTACCTGCATCTGGCCCTCCATTCCATGTGTGGTCCAGGGAACAGGTCCCGTGGGTTGCCCGGTGGCGAGCGCCCTCCTCTTGCTGTTGACTGCAGGTTGCGCTGGTCCCGCACATGCCCACCGACCAACACAAGCCGGTTCGCGTGATCAGGTCCAGTGCACACCTGTTCCTGCCACCTCAACTTCATGAGGCATCGCTGGTATAGCCTCTGGCCCTTCCAGCTGGGCATGGAGTGCACAGAGCCCCCAACCCCCCCTGCACACCGCACAGCCCCCCTCCACCCCCATGACCCTGGACAGGGGAAGTGTTCTCCTCCATAACCTCCACAGATTGGTGCATCTCCATGCTGGCTTGAGCTACAATGGGAGGGGGTACCATTACCATTTGCCAGCCCCCGGCCCCGGCCGCAGCAACTCTGTCTGGACTGGTCCCACCCCCAATCCCCTCGGCCCCACTGGGACGATCATACCTGGATCCTGTTCCTCTGCCTCCTGGGGGCTGTCCCATGTCTCCGCTTTCTCTGCACACACCTCCTGTCCCTGTGGCCAGATGGCCTGTGGGTCTTGTGGGTGCATGCGGAGTGTGGTGGTCCGGCGCTCGGATACCCGAGGTGCCTCCTCCCCCTGTGGGATGGGGCTGTCCCCTTCCACTTCATGGCCAGCCTTTCCAGGGGCACCCTCCCCCCTTGCTCTGTGGGGTTGCATGGTGGCCCTGTGCATGCCCCTGGCAAAGGCACTGCCATGTGTGTGGGAGGCCATGATGTCCCCATCCATGCAGAGGAACTTGTCCAGCTCCTCCTGGAACTCGACTGTTCGCATGGCCCAGCCAGACTTGAGATTATTGTCCCTGATATGTTTATATCAGGACCTCAAGTCCTTCGCCTGCTGCATGCATTGGGTTGCATCCCTATTGTACCCCTGCCGCTGCATCTTCTGGGCGATGGCTTCATAGAGCTGTCTGGTCTTGTAGCTTCACACCAGGTCATGCTGGACCCTTTCAGACCCCCACATGCGTATGAAGTACCTGACATCCTGCCTGGTCCATGGTCCCCCTTTTGGGACCCGCGTGTGGGGGGACCAACTGACTTGCCAGCATGGGGCCTGCCCTGTGGATGTAGATGCCATGGTGGTGGTCATGTCCTGTTGAGAGTAGTGCAATAGGGGTTACTACAGCTCCTGCTGGCCCCCTCCGTCCACCCGTTGGGCCTGCCCCCCCTCTTCTCCCTGGGGTTCCCTTTTGCTCACCTGACTGTCTGGGAGGCCCTCCTCGGCCGTCGTCCCAGTAGTGTGGTGCTCTGTTGTCTGGAAGCTGTCCTGCGTGGAATGAGGGAATGGGTTATGCTGCAGCCCCCTGCCCTGTGTTCCCAGGACTGGTGGCCGGGCCCGGGGCACGGTCTTCCCCTCCCGGTCAACTCGCTTTTGCTGCTTCTCCTTGGTCTGGGCCCTTGGGAGGTGCTGGGCTGGGGGTCATCAACTGGGGGGCATCGGTGCGGCCCCTCTGCCCTGTGTTGGGACACGTGTGCCATGTTACTTGCTGGTGCATTCCCCAGCTGTTCCCCACCGCTTCCCCCCTGCTGGTGGTCCCTTGCCCCCACTTTGTGCCTTCTGCCTGGGGTGCTTCCCCCCTGCACCACCTTGCCAGGGCTTCTTCCCCCTTCCCCCGGGCACCCCGTGGTATCCGTGCTCACCCAGCCCCTTCCCCCACATGGGGTGGCTTTGGCTCCCGTAACCTTCTCGTGGGCCTTCCTGGTTGCCATCGTGGGAGCTCGTGCGCGTGTGCCCTGGTTCCTCCCTCCTTTATGGACTCTCGGGCCGGACGTCCGGCATCCCCCCACCATGTGGGCATATCTGTGTGGCGGTGCGTGCATGCCCCATTGTGCCAGTATAGTGGGGCTCCACTGGTCCGTTCCATATGGTTGTGGGTGTTTTGGCTTTTACATGGATGCTCAGGTGTTGAACACCCATCTCCACCCACCTCCACCAATGGAGGGTGCCGGCTCCTTCGCGGCTGCTCCATGGGTGTTGGCGGGTGGGTTGTGCATGTGGCCCCACCCACCCGTGACTATTTACATGGATGCTCTCCTACCCTCTGATGGGTGTTTCTAGACGTTTGTGGGTGGTTGGCATCTGTGTAAAAGTGGCCCAACTCTTCACAGTCTACTTTAGTCTTAATTATTAAATAAATATGCATTGTCTCAAAATTTTGTAATCTTGTGATTCATCCTTTTCCAGATCATTAATAAATATTGTAACAAGGGGGATCTGCACATGTGCAGCAAAGAGTAGTTGGGACTAGTCTGAGCTCCAAACCCCCGCTACAAAAACAAGCACAAATAAGAACCTTCACATAAAGGACACTCCTCTTCCACATCAGAATGATGGGCAAGAATAAAAACAATCAAAAACTTTCACAAACAAATGCCCTGGAACGCTTGTGTCAGAAGGCAAATGCAGTGGGCCTAGAGAAGCCTGCTGGCTACAACTGACAGGCAAGGAAATGGCTCCTGAGCCCTCTGAGGTGGAGGAAGGGCAGGACTCTTCAGATTCAGATGAAGGAGAAGCCGCAGAAAGGTCGGTAAAAACCCTGTTGATCCAAATGAAAAGGGAGTCAAAGGGAGAAATGAAAGAGATAAAAAGAGTGGTAGAAGAAGGGAATAGAAAACTAGAAGGTCTGAACAAGAGAATTGAGGGGACAGAGGAAAGGATTTCCCTGCGAGAAGATCAACCACTCTCCACAGCAGAAGTCATTAGCAATTTAAAAGAGGAGAATGCTACTCTGCAGGCCAAATGTGAAGAGCTAGAAAACTGCTCTAGGGGAGTAAACCTCAGATTTCATGGAATAAAAGAAGCAGAGGGTGCAGAAGAAGTTAATGAAATCATCTTACATTGACTCTGTGGCCAAATCCTGCCGATTCGCTCTCCTCAACATTGCCCGCATACGCCCCTTTCTATCTGTCTCCTCGGCCAAAATCCTTGTTCATGCCATGGTCATCTCTCGCCTCGACTACTGCAACCTCCTCCTTGCTGGCCTCCCTCGCTCCCACCTGTCCCCCCTTGTGGCGATCCAAAACTCTGCCGCCAAGATCATTCACTCTGCCCGTCGCTTCGACCATGTAACGCCTCTCCTCCTCTCCCTTCACTGGCTCCCCCTTCCTGAACGTATCCTGTTCAAACTCCTGGTTTTCACGTTCAAATCGCTCCATGACCAAGCTCCCCCTTACCTCTCGGACCTAATCGCCCTACGCGCTCCTGCGCGCGCTCTCCGCTCTTCCGCTGTCCCCTCCCTCGCTCTCCCTCGCTTCTCCTGCTCGCCCAACCGCCTTCGTCCCTTCTCCCTCGCTGCCCCGCATGCCTGGAACTCCCTCCCTGCCGACGTCCGCCTCGCCTCCTCCCTCCGCTCCTTCAAATCCCTCCTCAAGACCCACCTTTTCCATGCTGCCTTTCCCAATGCCCTCTAGTCTTTCCCCTTGCTCTTACTGTCAGCCCTCCTCTGCTGACTGCTGCTACCGACCACCTTGTAACCAAGCCAAGTACACGCACCTGAGACTTCGCATCCGCCTGAATGTTTGTTTGTCTTCTCCCATGTCTCTCCCGCTGTCCCCTCTCCTTGTCTCCCCCTCCTTGTCTTTTAGATTGTAAGCCACAGGTAGGGACCGCAGCTGATTATATGTTCTGTACAGCGCCAGGTTGTTACTGGCGCTTTATAAATGTTTAATAATAATAATAATAATAATAATAATCTGGGGCATTACTAAAGAAAACTTCCCTGAGGCAACTCAGTTACAAAAAGAAGCAATAGACAGGACACACAGGGTAGGAAGGGTGCTGGGGGAGGGTGCCAGCCGCCACTCTGAGGGGTGTGTGTGGTCGTAGACCCCGCAGCCATGCCACGGGACAGGGGGTGGTCAGTCGGGGCGCCTAACCATCACCTACTGGGAGTAGCAGGCGGGGGACATTGTCCACTTTGCCACAGAGCAGGATGAGCAGATGATCGCAGCCATCGATCGCATGGCGGTAGCCATGGAATGCTCCCTGCAACAAGGGACTGGAGGCTCCAGGCAGAGGTGCGGCTAGAGCGGAAGTGGGAGCGCCGGGAGCATAGCAGGCAGGGAGAGGCATTTGGGTGGCTGGAGCAAGCCATCAACAGGATGACGAGGGTGCAGGAGCATTCAGCTAAGATGGACCACTCACATGACATTGGCAACTCCCTGCTCCTTCACGCAGGCACCATGAGTGCCTATGTGATGGCAGCCACCCCTCCGGGCACCCTTCCTGCCCAGGCTCTGATGCCGGGTCCCTCGGCACCCCCTCCACCACCACCCAAGCCGTCGGCATGCCCGCTGGGACCCCGCATCCGCCTACCAGTCTCTGTAAGCCTCTGGAGGGATCAGCTTCCCAGGGGGCCCATACGGCCCCAGGATAGCCCGCCCTCCCACTACCACCCACCCCTCAGGACACCGAGGCCTCCCAGGACACTGCTGGGGACATGGACAGTGGGGGGGGAGGGGAGCTCCCAGAGCTCCACGGCACCCACAGGGCAGCTGAGGGGGAGGTCCCAGAGACATGGGGGATGGAGGGGAAGGGGTAATGGGGAGGGCAGTCTGGGGGGGACATGGCACAGGGAGGTGGGTGGTGGTCATTGTGGTGGGGGCACATGTAACTGTCTGTGGAAATAAAGGTTTGGGCACCACTATTGCTTCCGTGGGTCAGTTCATGGGCCCAGGGCTGTGGGAAGGAGGACACCCATACAGGGGCACGCCCATGGTGCTGGTGGGGGCCCTGGGGTGATGGAGACAGGCCTCCCAGCTGATCCGCCTGGTGAGGGCAACACGGATGCGCTTGGTGTATCGGTACTCCCGCAGGTTCTCTGCATTCACATACAGGGACACAGGTCCAGGAGGGCGCCTGGGCACGGGGTAGTCGACAGCAGCCCCATCGGTCTCGCACACATTGTGCAGCACACAGCAGGCTCTGATCACCAGGGTTGAGGTCTCCACTGTGTAGTCCAGCTAGCCCGCAAGGCTCCTCCAGCAATGCTTGAGGACCCCAAAGACTAGGGATGGACGAACGTGGTTCGGAGGTTCAGAGTTCGGACCGAACTCGGTCTGCTCGGTTGACTGAACTGAACTTCCGAACCGAACTCGAATTTCAAACCGAACTGAACTGAACTTCCGAACTCCATTCTGTTCGCCCATCCCTAGTGGCAACACACACCATAAAAACCTGGTTTTGAATGGCTGAACTTGGTTCGGAATTTCGGAATTTGAGTGAACTTGGTCTGTTCGGTTGACCGAACCAAACTTCGGAACCGAACTCGAATTTCTAACCGAAACAAACCGAATTTCCTAACTCGAATTTCAAACCAAACTGAACTGAACCAAATTTCTGAACTCCATTCAGTTCGCCCATCCCTATCAAAGACCCTCTCAACCACAGTCCTGCTTTCACCTAGGCGGGTATTGTAGAGCACCTCCACAGGGTTCCGGGTGACCGGGTATGCCTTCATCTGCCACCGGGTGAGGGGATAGGCCGGGTCCTCCAGGATACAGGGGGGCATCATCACCCCCTTGATCCCAGTCATTTCCATGTCCGCAAAGTCCCCGCAGTACATCCGGGCATAGAAGGGGGAGATGGTCATGACCCGGGCATCATGGCTGCACCCAGAGTGGCCCATGAAGATGTCTATGAACTGCCCATGACAGCCTAAAGCTTCAGGGAGTGGTATCCGTGTCTGTTGACATATTCCGTGGCCTCCCCAGTGGAGGGGCAGACGATCTCTATGTGGATGCCATCCACGGTGCCCATGCAGTTCAGGAACCCTACAGCCACAAAGCCAGTCATTACGGCCGTCTGATCCACCAGCTGGATCACTCAGTCCAGGAGCACTCCCTCCACAGCCTCGCAGATGTCCCGCAGGATCCTGGCAATGGTGCTCATCCCCATGCCGAAGTGCTGCGAAACAGACCAGCAGGAGTTGGGGGTTGCTAGTGCCCAGACCCCGATAGCCACTCACTGGGCCATGGGGATGGGGATCCGCATGGGGGTGTGCTGCCACTCCAGCCAGGGCATTAACAGCTCCGCAAGTCACAGTAGGGTGCGCCTGTCCATCCGAAAGTGCGTCCTCCAGACCGCCTCATCCCAGTGAGTCAGAGCCTGGGACCACCACCCCTGTGCCCGCTCTTTGACCCATACTCACCGTTCAATGGGTACAGGGAGCAGGGCTGTGTGCCCCATAGTCTCCCTCTGCCATTGGAGGCGCCCGGCCACCTCGTGGAGCAATGCACCCCTCTCTCGGCCACGGGGGAGGGCCTGCTGGGATGCCCTGGACACCCGAAGGGCCCAGTCTCAAGGCCTGGCCAGGGAGACCCTGTGGCCATGGTGGGCTCTCAGGGCCCTAACAGCGCTCCAGGAAATGGTAACCCACAGGCTGGCACCCAGGTGCACCTCAGCAGTCTGGATGCGCAAGAGATCAGTGTGCGAGTGGTACCACTCTGCGCAAGGGCTAGGTGCATCCCGCAGGCGTCCAACCAGCCTAGCTCCATGGTGCACGTTGCCCCAGGTGGGGGGCAGCTGGCCCAGTTATAGGCTAGGGTACGTGTAGCACCGCCTCTGGGTCACGAGTCTGAGCTCAGGGCTGCACCAATTTGGCTATGAGGAGAGCGCCCGCGATTGCTGGCTGCATGCGGAGACCCTGGGCCTGATTCCCTTTCCTGATGGGCGCGTCCCAGAGATGAGGTGCTTGCATGTGGGGTGGTCAGTGGCAGAGAGCATGTCTGCTCTGTTTGCATGCAGCCTGGCCACCTACATGACCTGTTTGACTGAGGGGTCCCTGTCCTGGCCGTGTCCTACTTTGGCTGTGTTCATGGGGCCCGTGGGTACCGGAGATCGCGTGGGGCAGTGTATCACCGGCTGTTGGAGCTCAGTCACTAGGGATGGGTGAACGCAGTTCGGTAGTTCAGAGTTCAGCCTGAACTTGGCCTGTTTGGATGACCGAACTCGAACCCGAACCCGAACGTGAACATACCAAACAAACTGAACACCGAATGGTGACATGGCCAAACAGTTCAGTCAATTCAGATCGCATTCGGGTGAGTTCATGTGGCAAAAAAAGGTTCACTGGAAGGTCAAACATGACAGGGAGGTATGAGTCACTGAGGAGCAGACTTCCAGGCACCAGGGGTGGAGAGGCTTGCAAGAAACGAAACTAATTATCTGCCTCCCCCTTCCCAACACCTTCTGAGCTAGTCACTGTTCTTGAACAGCAGGCGTTGAGTAGGATTTTTAGATTGCTTTAAGTTTCATTTCAGTTTTGTACTGAAATGAAACTTAAGCCATAAACTGAAACCTTGTGTTATGCACTGTACAGACTTATTGAGTATGTATGTATTTCACTACAGACTCCTCTTCTGTTTGTAATTCCCCCCCATCCCATATATATAGGATGTATATATATGCATATATATATATATGCATATATAACCATAGATAGATAGATAGATAGATAGATAGATAGATAGATAGATAGATAGATAGATAGATAGATAGATAGATGGTGGCCTGTGTAACACCAGAAGGGAGGAGAAACTAGGGGAGGTGCAGTGGGAGTGCCAGCTTGGCCCTCATTGGCTTCCTCTCCCTGCAGATACTGACTTATTCAGGGGCTGAGGACCCTGTGGGCGTGGCCTGTGTAACACCAGAAGGGAGGAGAAACTAGGGGAGGCGCAACGGGAGTGCCAGCTTGGCCCTCATTGGCTTCCTCTCCCCGCAGGTATTGACTTATTCAGGGGCTGGGGTCCCTGTGGGCGTGGCCTGTGTAACACCAGAAGGAAGGAGAAACTAGGGGAGGTGCAGCGGGAGTGCCAGCTTGGCCCTCATTGGCTTCCTCTCCCTGCAGGTACTGACTTATTCAGGCTCTGGGTACCCTGTGGGCGTCAGCCGTTGGGTGCCAGCTGAAGGGCAACATCCAAAGGGTGTCGCCCATTGACTGGGCCCGTTAGCTGGGGACGCTGTGTGGTGCCCAGCCCTCTGTTTGTGGGAGCCTGGTGCCAAGTCCTGTGATCTGCCTTGGAGGGGGTGTGGGCGTGGAATTCCAGGATCCGCGTGGCAATACGACCTAGCAGGTGCTTTGGGAATCAGCAAGGACTTGCCCCGGTGGCAGCCGGCATCCCTCTGGCTTCCCAGCAAATGTTAAGGATCGGGGCGACTACGAACTGGATGCCCCGCTGATTACTTAAAAGAATAATCACCTACAGCCGGGGGGAGGAGCAGTGTATCACACAATGCAAGACACAGTTCAAGAGGCGGCTGCGGCTCTGGAGACTGGAGGTAGCGGGGAGAAAGGACCAGCCAGGAGGGGCTTCATGCTTAAGCGGGAGCCACTTCTCCACTTTAGATGTTTGTTAGTTCCCTCCTGGGGGTCCCTGGGAGCTCACCCGGACGAGGAGTGCACCAGCGATCACCGCCAGGGATGCCCTGATGATTACTTAAAAGAATAATCACCTGCAGCCGGGGGGAGGAGCAGTGTATCATGCAACGCAAGACACAATTAAAGAGGCGGCGGCGGAGGCGGCGTAGGCATGCGCTGGGGGCGTCGCGCAACCTTGCGCGTGACCTTAGGCGCAGGCCAGGCGCAAGGCGCCCTTATCCTTACCCTACTACTCTGGTTAGTGGCTACTGGCTACGAGACTAATAGGTTATCTTCCATCTAAATCATCATGCCAAAGAGAAGGAGGAAGCAGGGAATGGAGACTAGGGCTCGTTCCATAGCTAAACAGCTGAAGCTTGACAAATACTTTATCGATGGTGATCAAGGACAAGCTTCCTTTTCAGATGGGGGGAAAGGGCTGTTGACCCAAAGACTGGAAGAAGAAGTACCTGACGAGGACTCTGGGGTCCCCAAGGGGGCTGAGCCCCCGATATTGGACAATGTGACAACTCCAATGGGGGAACTTTTGGGGGAAGGAGATGGTCTTATTATCGGGGATACGATATCAGCTCCAAGTGACCTCAGTTTTGACTTAATGGGGACCCAGTGCTTGCTGATAGGACAGTGGATACAGAAACTGTATGAGCAGCTAGAAAGGATTAACACTCAACTGTTTGAGCACCAGGTTATGTTGACCAAACTTGCCGCCCTGGTTCAGAGGGATTCGGAAGGGGAAAGGAGGGAGGAGGAAGGAAGGGTGTCTGTGGCCTCCCAGACGTGCGAGGTTGGAGACACAGGGCCATGGGGAGCTCCCTCCCCCCCCTTCAGAGGTAGGGTTAAGTGGGGAGGAGGGAAGGAGGTCAATTAACAAACCTCGTGGGTGGCCAAACATGGACCAGGGCGGGATAGTCCGGACTCCAGGGAGTGGGGTAATGGAGCCTAGGGGACATTTTCCCCCGTTAGAACAGGGGGTAATGGGAGAGGGGAGAAGGAGCTTCCTAGGGAACTTAAGGGTAAGTTCTACAACCTTATTCTTAAGGGTGGTACCATTGCCGTGTGGTAGATATATTCCATGGGATACTAAAGGAAACATAAGCGCAAGCCTGGAGTCCATATTGGGGCATTACTTACCACATAATTATATTCACCATTACAACCTACTCCCGAGGGTACGGCAGACCCAAATGTTGGTAATCCATTTATGCACTAGGGTGGCGGCTGAATATTTATTTAGCCATACAAATCTGTTTGCAAGTTGGGGAATCTACGTAGGAAGAGTACTTGAGAACACGACCATCATTCCACTATTACCCGGAAAAGCAGGGAGGCCACTAGTCCAAAGGGAATCACCAAGTTGCCTGATTAGGGGTAATCCTAAATTGGCAGTTGTAGCTACTAGACCTACCATACCAGCTGGAACCATCCCCATTGAGATTAGGTTGTTGAACCTGGCAGGCGGGGACCCTGGAGTCAGATGGGTACTAGGGGAGGAAGTTATCTCAGACCCAGGGTTTACAGGAAATTATTCGAAAGGTCCCAGTGTAACCAGCTCCGGTTACTGCATAGAATGGACTAATACAGAAGGTGAGGGTGTTGCCCAGCTGGTAGTACAAGTAGTTGGGGCTGAGGGGGAAGAGGAGGATAGGACAAGCAGCAACTTGGATGGGAACCTGGGACAGGATCCATCCCCAGAGGAGGCCGCTTGACATCCAGAGTGTTCAGGGGTCGGGGAAATAGTGGTCTGCTCCTGGAACATGGCAGGGTGGCGCAGACACTTGGGTAACCCCGAGTTTGCACAGATTCTAAAAGAAGCCCATATTATATTAGTCCAGGAGACATGGGCAAAAGAACCCCTGGAGTTGGAGGGATTTAGGGCGTTCAGTATTCCATCAGTCAACTTTAAGTCCAGAGGCCGTCCTTGTGTGGGAGTGGGATGTCTGGTTGCAGATAGACGTAAGGCCAAGGAGCTAATAGAGGTTGCAGCCCCCCCAGTTGCTGTGGGGGTGGTGATAAAACTGGATAGTTGTACTCTGGTGGTGGTAGCAGCTTACATACCTCCCACCAACGCAGGCTCATACAACCCATCTATGTGGAATGGGTTGCAAGAGTTGATTACTAGGCTAGGAAATCAATATCTAGAAGGGATGGTTATCTTGGCTGGGGATTTCAATGGGGCCAAACGATAATGCATTGGAGCCACACTGTCAATCCCCTGATTACTCCCTAACAGGCAGGCTTAATTCGAGGAGGTTCAAGATCCAGCGAATCAATTCTTCAGGTATCCAGCTAGGGAAATTGATATATGAGGAAAATCTATATATTTTAAACGGGACGGCCGTAAGCGATTTGGACGGGGAATTCACTTACCTGGGGGCTGAAGGTTGCAGCATGATTGACTACATTGCGGTCTCTGGCCCAGTAATTGCGGACATCATAGATTTCAGGGTCGGGGATGGGGTAACAGGAAATCACCTGCCATTATACCTGACTCTGGGAGGGAAGGGAGTTGACCCAGATTTGGATCAGGGGCAGGATCCCCCGCATAGTTTGGGCAACGAGACCTTCCCAGAAACCTACAGGTCAGTAAAATGGGGTAAGGAAATAGCATCAGCATTGGCGTCTTCCCTAGAGACACTGGAGGTTGCTGCCCTCAGAGCATACCTGGTGGCAGAAACCAACCCGGTTAAAGTCATGGAGACTTACGATCAGCAGGGAGCTTGGTTCCAGGAATATATTAAAACATGTTCCCATGACAAACCGAAAGCCGGGACCAGCCTTGGAAAGCCATGGTACAATAGGGAATGTCGGAGGACCAAGGTGCAGTTGATGTCTATGCATAGGGAGTACAGGAGGGCTCACTTGCCGAGACCACTGACAGAATATGTCCAGCTCAGGATGAGTTACAGGCAGTTAATCCGTGGGAAAAAGCAGAAATATGACAGCGACAGATGGGCCAGCCTGATAGAAGCTGCCGAAGGGCGTGACCTCAGATGTTAGTGGCAACTGGTGAATGTCTCCATTGGAAGAGAATGGAGAGTGCCTTTATTTCTAATCCCCCCCCCCCAGCAATGGGTGATGTATTATGAACAAGTGTATGGAGCAGGGTTATGGGAGCCCCAGCTGGGGGAGGAGCTTTTTTCTCCACAGGAGAGCCCAGACTGGTCACCGATTGTGGAGTCTGATATAGAAAGGGTGGTTGATAGGTGTAAAAACAACAAGGCACCAGGGCTAGACCTAATACAGGTAGAATTTATCAAAGAACAAAGGGACTGGTGGTATCCGACCCTTGCCTCCTTATTTACGGCCATTAATATCACAGGGATTATACCCAAGGGCTGGAGAAGGGCCGTAATAACACCTATATTCAAAAAAGGCCTTAGACAATCTCCGGCGAATTACAGACCCGTTAGTCTGCTGAGTGCAGTGGCTAAATTGTATGGGTGCCTCCTGGCAGAAAGATTGGGTAACTGGGTCCAGGAAAAGAAGATTCTCGCCACGGAGCAAGCGGGCTTCCAGGAGGGTAGGTCTACCACCGAGTTATGCTTTGTGCTGCAATACCTTATCACCAAATACGCCCAAAAGCGTAAGGCTCTTTATGTCGCCTTTTTTGACCTAAGGGCAGCATTTGACTTGGTGGATAGACCTACCCTCTGGAGGAAGTTGTTGGAATTGCATATAGATAAAAGGCTCCTGTCCTTAATAAAATCTTTATATGCCGATGCATCAGTAAGCATACACTTTAATTTGCAAGGGCATTTAACAACGCCAATACAAGTGCGGACCGGGGTACCCCAGGGCTGTGTGCTAGCGCCCACTCTATTTAACATCTATATTAACGAGGTTGTAGATACCATGAATGAGCAGAGGTTCTCTCCCCCCAAACTGTCAATGAGAGCGGTGGGGGCATTATTGTATGCAGACGATGTGGCACTGCTGTCGCAAACCCGTATAGGTTTGTCTAGGCAGATGGAGGCCTTTAAGGAGTTCTGCAAGATGAACAAGTTGGCCATAAACCTCTCAAAATCTAAGGTGATGGTCTTTTCAAGCAGACAACTCCAGTATACGTGGCGGGTAGGAGGGCAGATTATCGATCAGGTGAAAAGCTTCAAATACCTGGGGTTGACATTCTATAAGACGGGCCAGTGGGGGGAGCACTTGCGAAGGGCCAAAGCCGTGGCCAAATTAGCTTCTCAGAACCTTTTTCAGTTTTTTGTTAAGTTAGGTAGGTACACCGTGAAGTCAGCGCTAAGAACCTTTAACAGCAAAGTGAGGGCCCAATATCTGTATGGTGCTGAAATCTGGGCCCCTGATTGCCCTAAAAAGTTAAATAGTATTCAGGCCAGGTTCTTGCAGGCACTGCTGACCAGCCCAAGAGGCACCCCATTTGCTGCCCTAAGAATAGAAATGGGCCAGCGAAGCTGGTACACTAACGTGGTCTTAAGAGCGCTAAAATTTTGGTGCAAAATGTGGTGGGGGCAGTGCTCACCTCTTCTCCAAAACATCAGGGAGGACACATTTGTGAGTCCTTAGCAAGCCTGGGTGGAGAAGCAGCTGGCCCAAATGGGGTTCTCCGTGGCCTATTTTGAGGATAAACCGTATGTGATGGCCTGGAAAGAAATCAGTCTCAGGGCCTCGGACATAGAAAGGCAAAATGAGGTGGCTACGATTGCTAGCTCCCCGCATATGTAGTAAATAATTTTATTCACTTGGTCATAGCCATAGCATATACACATAACAAACTACAAACATAGACATACATCTCATATACATTAATTTATAAATTAAAATGGAAAAAAGAAAAATCTCAATCCCAAGGTGACTCAGCTATCACCCTG
>QEPC01009399.1:89336-114534 GCA_003113815.1 Sphenodon punctatus | reverse complement strand
GGAGATGGATGCAGGATGTTCAACATTTCTCATCCTGCTAGATCTCTTGGCTGCTTTTGATACCGTGGACCATGGGCTGCTGCTGAGGCGACTGCGTGACCTGGGGGGTTTGGACGGGACCGTTCTTGTTAGGTTCCGCTCATTCCTCTCGGGGAGGAGCCAACGGGTAGTGTTGGGGGAGGAGACATCGTGCCCCCGCGCTTTACCGTGTGGCGTTCCACAGGGTTCGATCTTGTCTCCGCTGTTGTTTAACATCTACATGCAGCCCTTGGGGGAGGTTGTGAGAAGGTTTGGGTTGCGATGTCACCAGTATGCTGACGATACTCAGCTGTACCTCTCCTTTTCTACTGACCCAGACCCTGCTATCTCGTTGCTGTCCCAATGTTTGGAGGCCATGGTGGAGTGGATGCGGCTGAGCAGACTGAAGCTCAACCCCAATAAGACGGAGGTGATGTTGGTGGGGAGAGCGAACGGGGTGGTGTCCCCCCTAGTTGGGGGGGTTTGCCCTCCTATAGCTCAGCAGGTTCGGAGTCTGGGGGTGATACTGGATGCAGACCTTCGCCTGGAGCGGCAGGTGGAGGCAGTCGCTAAAGCTGCTTTCCGCCAGCTCTATCTAGTGTGTAGGCTGTGTCCGTATGTCTCCAGCCCGGACCTGGCCTCCCTCATCCATGCCTTCGTCACCTCGAGGCTCGACTACTGTAATGCACTCTACGTGGGGCTTCCCTTGTTCTTGGTTCGGAGGCTGCAGCTAGTGCAGAATGCGGCGGCTCGTCTTCTTATGGGGACGGGCCACCGGGAGCATATTACACCTGTGCTCCGAGCTCTGCACTGACTGCCGATAGCGTGCTGAGCCAAGTTCAACATGTTGGTGATGATCTATAAAGCCCTACACCGTCTCGGCCCCTTATACCTTAGGGACCGCCTCGCCCTCTGCGCCCCAGAGCGGCTCCTGCGGTCTGCCGGGGGTGCCTTCCTGGAGGTCCCCCGTCTTAAGCTGGGGGCCACAATGAAGAGGGAATTCTCAGGGAATTCTCAGGCTATGGAACTCCCTTCCAGAGGAAGCTCGCCTGGCCCCTAGCCTGTTAACATTCCGGTGAAATTGCAAGACCTGGCTGTTCGCCTAGGCCTTTGGGAGGGAGGGTGAGTAGGGTGGGGTTTTTTAGTTCCTCCACCTATTTTTGGTTTTTAGACTGTATCTTAGCCCTGTTTTAATATTTTATAATATTTATGATAATTTTTAACTGATTTTTATGGAATTTTAATGCTTGGAAGCTGCCCCGAGCTGCATGGCAGGAGGGGCGGGGTAAAAATTTATAAAATAAAATAATAAATAAAAATTGCCAGCCAATTTCTAGAGTAGGATTGTATAACAGCAGGGTGTTGGGTAGATTCTCTGGCACTTTTCTCCAGACCTTCAAGGGATGAACTGAGTTATTTTTGCCGAATTCTCTGCGAGGGAAAAAATCACTGTGCATTCACAAAAAAATGGCCACTGGGACATTGTTTGTATGCACCAATGGACACTAGCCTAAATCAAAATGGCAGCGATAGCATTGCCACCATTTTGATGAAGGGCCGCAGCAAATTTGCACCTGTGAAATCCACTGACCTTAAACAAAATGGTGGTGATGCTATCATTGCCATTATGGTTAAGGGTGGTGACCATTTTTTGCATGTGCAAAACAGTTGGGTGGCCATTTTGTGTGATTTTTTGGTTGTTTTTTAAAAATGTTTCTCACCAAAAACATGTACCAAGACCAAGATCTCAAGGAAGGTACTTGACAGTGGCCCGACCCTTTTTAACAAAAGACACCCACCATCCACCCACTATACATGTTGCAGGGCCGCAGTGTTGCCCTATGCATGACAAGTAACATGTATAGTGGGTGGGTGGTGGGGGCAGTGTGTGGAGAGTATCTTGTATGAAAAGACCCAGAGTGAGAAATACTAGCACGTGGCAATTTAGCTGTTCATTTCACCCCTAGCAATCTAAGGTCTTTCACGTGATTTCACATGGTCTAAGGTGGGAACCATAACATTACTTCATAAATAACTTTTACGTGTACAAAAACCACCTTGTTATAACATGAATTCTGTTGTAACGCAGAGGGAGGCATGGCTCCCAAAACACATGGAAAGCATGTCTCAGAGGGGTTTATTGTTTATTGTTTACCTTCTGTCTTTTCTTGGCATCAGCAATGAGCAATGTATCTTGCACTGTACAATCAGTAACTGCAGGCAGATCCATACCCCAAGGGGTCTTTACAATCTAGGAAAGACAAAGGAGGGGAGACAAGAGAGTTGAGCACATATGGAAAAAACAGGGATACATTAATGAAGTTGAAAAGTCACAAATGCACATGCTTTACTTAGTTACAAGGAAGAGTAGAACCCTTAGTCGAGGATGAAAGATGACGCATCAGTGACAAGTTTATGGGGATTTATTTATTTTTCCAGTTTTTACTCTGCCCTTCTCAATTAGGCTGAGAGTGGCTTACAGAATAAAACAAATATATAAAAACAGTATAAAAAGCCCCAAGCCCCCCTCTCCCCCATACCAACCTTTCCCCCTAAACACTCCAGCCAACCCTATCCCTACCTGCCAAAACCGTGGCCAAAAAGTAGGTCTTACATCACTTCAGAAGACAAGTAGACTCGGGCCTAGGTGGATGTCCAAGGTGAGGGAGTTCCACGTTCTTCTTATGTGGATGTGGTCAAGATCAGTAGCATAGCTGGGTTTTAAAAAGTATTAGTTCAATTCTTAGAGAATAGATCCATTAATAATGGCTGTTAGCCAAGTAGGTTTAGGGGACGTAACGTCTTACTGTCAGGAGCTGAAAGTGAACAACAGGGAATGGCATGTCCATTGGGACATGTTTGGTACTTCTCCCAAGCAACTGAGATTGGCCACTGTCAGAGACAGGATGCTGGCTGGGCTCGATGGATAATTGATCTGACCCAGTATAGCACTATTTATGTTCTTATGTTCCTCAGTTGTGGGGCAGTCACTGAGAATGCTTCTCTGCATGCTTTTATTTTGAAAACTTCATAAGCCGATGGTACTCTCAAGAGACCTTGTATGGTGCCTCATTCTTACACCAGGAGTTTGTGGGACTTCATGATGAGTTAGGTGCTTTTGGTATAGGGTATATTTATAGAATCATAGCATTATAGGGTTTAAAGTTAATTTGAAAAGATCTTCCAGTCCATCTCCGCACTGGGGCAAGATTATTTACACTCATGCCGTATCTGACCAATCATTATCTAACCTATACTTTTAAACTCTCAATGATTACAACTCCACACCCACTGAAGGCAGCTTATTGCAGTGATTAATTATTATGGCCAGAAAGTTTTTCTTGATAACTAACCTTTTTCTCATTGCATCTTATTAAACTCATTTGTTGTCATGAATAACATTTGTTTACCATTTGCAACATCACAGCTTAGTCATTTGTACTTATTTGAAAACTGTTATCTTACCACTAGGGATGTGTGAACGTGGTTTGGATGTCCGGACTTCGGACTGAACTCGGTCTGTTTGGACAACCGAACCGAACTTCCGAACTGAACCTGAACCGACCGAACTGAACTCGATTCCGAACTCGAAAATGACTGAACAGTTCGGTACCGTTCAGGTGAGTTTGGATGAGTTTGGGTGGGAAAAACATGACTGGAAGGCCAAGGGAGGGGGAGGCAGCTGAGGAGCAGACTTCCAGGCACCAGGGGTGGAGAGGCTTGGAGTAGCAGCCAGCCTGCCCAATCATCATCCCCTTTCTCCTCAGACCACTGGCTTCGCAGTCTGCAATTGGACATGGGGAATGGGGGCGGGACTAGGCTGCACAGAATCAATGGGGCTTGCGGTAAGGTGGGCACAGCAAGTAACAAAAGTCATTGCCCTCCCCCCTTCCAACACCTTCTGAGCTAGCCACTGTTCCTGACAGCAGGCATTTTCAGAAGCCTCCCTCTCCTAGCAGTTTGTTTTCCTAATTCATTGTCATCCTCCTGCTATTTCACCCATCCCACACATTTACCTCCCTAGTATCATTTATTTAATTAGATTAAATTAGATAGATTTAGGTGTTATTTTTATTTTTTACCCATCCCTGTGTTCTTTCTCCCTACCCTCCATTGAATCTTCCCCTCCTCCCTTTATATATTCCATCCCTGATTCCTTTCCCCTGTTTTTTGGATTTATATAGAGTAGGATTAGATTGATTTAGGTTTCATTTCAGTTTTGTACCCCTCCCTGTGTTGTTTGACGTGAGCTGTCTGTGCCCCCCCATCCCTGCGTAAGATAGATAGATAGATAGATAGATAGATGTAGGAGTTTGCCCCTCAGGAAACTTGTGGAAGGTGCAGAGAAAAGGCAGGCCTAGCGGCAGTACAGCCTGCCTAGTAAAGGATATACCTGGACTAAAATTGCCTCTCCTTCCCCAAAATCCTCCAGCAGGTTGTGGTTGCCAGATGGAGGCAGGTGATTTGACTATTTTGATACTTTGTGTGTATATTCCACCAGCTGGATTTATTTATTTTGTAGATACAGTATGGACTGATTTGGAATGTTATTTGAGGGATCTTCGGAAGGGTTTCCCAGAAGCAGCCATTTTAATGGCTGGTGATTTCAATGTTCGTATGGGTAACGCTGATTTAGAGTTGGCCCAGTCCAACTTTGGAAGATGTAGTCCCCCTGGAAAGTAGATGGGCGAAGGACAAAGGTATAAATGCAAGTGGAATAGCCCTTGCAAATCTTTCATCAAAATTAGATTTGTATATATCAAATGGCCGCCATGGACATGACCGACCAGGGGAATACACTTACATATCTACTAGGGGTTGTAGTACCCCCGACTACATTATAGTTTCGGCTCATCTGATCCCCCGGGCAGAGTTTTTTAGTGTTGGATTTTTTGCAGTGGGTGATCATCTCCCTCTGGCCCTTTATCTACCAGGAATGTTTCCCTCCCCTGCACGTTTTCCAGAAATTTTGGTGCCCCAGGAGCCATCATTTACAGGTGGAAAAAGGAAACCCTGGGGCGAAATACTGGACCGAGAACTTTTAGCCCAGCTGAACTCTGTTAAGGGGATGGATTTCCTTCAGGGCTTTAGGGATGCTAAGGATGTAGAGGAGTTATTAGAGTCATACAGGGGGCTGGTGAGTTGGCTTTTAAGCTTTCTTGTCTGTTGTGGAACTGCCTTTGTACCATCTAACTCTCGGACATGCTCACGTTCTAGCTGGTATGATGGGGAATGTTGTAGGGCAATGGCTGCTTTACGTCAAGCTTATCGGCATTTTAGATCCTCCCAGTAAAACTTTTGCTTTGGGAACTCTGCAGCAGTACAGGAAGGGGTATCGTCTTTTGATTTCAGTTAAGAAATTGGCAGCTCACCGTAAAGGATGGAAGGAACTTGAAGTAGCTGCTCGGGAAAATCCATCTACTTTTTGGAAACTAGTGAGGGGTCTCGGTCAGGAAAAAGCCTGGATCCCCTTTGCCTCAGTTCCCAAGGCAGTCTGAGAAAGTCATTTCTGGCTCTCTATGTAGGGATAGGAACAGGTAGAATGGAGTTATCCCTCCTGGATGTGGTCCCAAGATGGGAACCAGTCTCCCCAGAACAGATAGAGGTTCTGATCGGCTCACTCAAAAGTGGAAAGGCCCCGGGGGCGGATGGGATTTCAGTGGAATTTCTAAAAGCAGGGGTTAAATGGTGGGCGCCTGCCCTTGCTGCTTTATTTTCCAGAATAAATAATCATGGTAAGATTCCAGATGATTGGGCCAGGGTGGAAGGGTGGGCATTTAATTCCCCCAGCTCTGAAACTACTCTCTGTCAAACTGATCCCACAGCTAATATATGGAGCCCAGTTTTGGACCCTCCAAAAGTTGCCTCTGTTGGAGTGAATTCAATCAGGTTTCATACGAACAATTCTAGCAGCTCCAGCAGGAACTCCAAATGCAGCCCTCTATGAGGAATGTGGGTTTTTCCTGCTGAGTAAGAAAACTTGGGCTAGAGCCTTTTTTATTGGCTCCGGCTTCTTTTTGGGTTAGCTGCCCCATGGTGTCTTCTGGTTTGTTGTGATTCATTCTAGAACCCCTGGGTAGATATGGTTAAGAAGTGGGCCTGTATGTTAGGCCTTTCACCTGAAGCTTTATTGCCCTTAGGCTTCGGAAGTGCCTCTAGACTTCTACTCAGGAGATTACATGATATCTCAGTACAGGAGCAAAGGGTCGCCTTGAACTCTTGTAGTTTTCTATGCACCTTTTCCCAGATGGTAGTCCTTCCACATCTCCTTCTGACTTATCTGGATGGGGGTCTTTCCTTATCGGCCAGGCGCTTGTTTTTTCTGGCAAGGTTGGATGTGGTACCCTTAGCTTCAACTCAGGGTAGATACAGTGGGGTGCCGAGAGCTGGCCATCTTTGCCATTGTGGTCAAGGGTGGGTAGAACCTTTGGTGCATGTTTTTTTCATGCCCCTTCTATGACTGCTTTCGTAAAAAGTATATAACCCCTCTGTTAGCTCACCATCAGAGTCACTCAGAAGAAGGGTGTTTATGGTTTTTGTTATCTGACCATTTATCGATTGTCACTTGGGCAGTAGCTATTTTCCTGACTTTAGTTTTGAAGAGCAGACAGTCAGAATCCATCTAGTTATAGGGAAGGTGCTTTTGATTTTAGTGGCTTCTCTGTCTTTCTGGACTGATTTTAGTTTGTATTGATTGATTTAAGATAAATTTAAGTTGGGGGGGATGAAAATCTGTTTTAGTTGGATTTGTGTAGTAGTTTAAAGGTGTGCTGAAAATTTGGATGAGGATGTAATGTATTTACTGCTGTTTTTGCAATGACTTTTGTCAAGCAATAAAGTTTATTTATTATTTATTATTATAGATGTAGGAGTTAGCTTAGTTATAGATAGAGATAGAGATAGTGTGTAGTGATTCAGTTTTATACTGTGGTTGTAAGATGAGGCCTTTGTAGTTATTTGATATTCCATTTAGTTCCATAGGTTTTAGAATAGTTAATAGCAGTTAGATTTAGTATAGATATATATAATATTAGATAAAAAATTTGAATAAAAAAATAATAAAAATAACATATTTGTGTGCATTCTTTGGGTAGGAAGACATCGAGAAAGGAAGTAGGTGAGGCTGGTCTGCTGCGCGTAAGGCAGCACAGAGGGGTGAAAGATTGGACAGGCCAAACTCAGCTGGTAACAGATATAACTTTTATAATAACTTTTAAAAAAACAAACATTAACAATATCAAGACATAAAAATAACAAACTTATTAGTGTCTCAGGGTCTACCGATACCAAAAATGAAATCTTCAAAATCAGTATCGATATCGGCACCGATATTGATATCGATACCGATTTTCCGAATGTTCGGCTGAACTGAACTCCGCTGAACCACACAACCAAACCGAAACTTGCTTCCCAAACTGAATGACTGAACCCAAACTCGGTTCCCAAACTGACCGACCGACTGGCCGAACATCCAAACCATGTCTGTTCGCACATCCCTACATACCACCCTTAATCTTTCTCTTCCCCAGGATAAAAATACCCAGTTCTTTCAACCTTTCCTCACCAATCTTGAGTTCAAAACTGTTGATCATTACTGTCCTCCAAACCACCTCTAAGTTGCCTACATCTTTCTTAAAGGGTGATGCCACAAACTGAACAAGGTACTCTAGCTGAAGCTTAGCCGGTGCTAAGTAGAGAATATTATGTTCGATGTTTCACACGGGATGCTTCTGTTAATGCATCTGAAGGTGACTGTCTTTTGAACAACGGTGTCACATGGTGACTTAGGCCCTTTTCACATTGTCCCCCCAGGTGTGCGGGATGGTGCCTGTTAGGGCTGTAGCGGAATTTCGCAGCGGTAGCTATTTCCGGCGGAAACAGTGTTTCCGCAATTAGTGGAATGGCATGGCAGAGGCTTTAATTCCGCGGTTTCATTCCGCGGTTCCGCTGTTCCGCTTATTTAATTCCGCAACTTAGTGGAATCGTGGAAACATGACATTTTCGCTATTTCCGCAATTCCGCCAGCGCCAAAAAATCGCGGAATAGTGGTTTTCCGCGATTCCGCGATTTGCAGAATTCCGGCGGAATTAGCAGAATATCCGCAGAAATGTCGCGGTGTGGCGGGGGCAATTCCGAAATAGCGGAACGGAATCGCGGCGCGGTAAAAGCTGCTGCCGCATCAGCCCTAGTGCCTGTATGAATGCTGTGGCGAGTGGGGGGATTGGTGGGTGCTCATGGGAATCCTGTGGGTGGTCGGTGGGGGTGCGTAGGTGCACACACCCATGCTCCACCCACCTCTGCCCATCACCCATGCACAGAGCAACGAGTCTCAATGCCTGATTCTCCATGTGTAGAGGGAGGTGGAGGTGGGTGGGGTTCAATGGCAACACCCCCACACACACACCCCACACACACACCATGCCACCCACCCATCCCCCCACTCACCAACACCTGTTAAAAAAGGCCTGTAATCCACTGTTAATCCCAGATCTTTCTCTCTAGTTCTACAGATGAGTCCCCATTTAGTCAAAGATCCCAGTTATCTTCATCTTACATTTGTTCATTTGATTATTCTTTCCTATTTGCACCACTACATTTGCCTTTATTAAATTCCATCCTACCTCATTCAAATACATCTTCCAATCTGTCCAGACCACTCTGAATTCTAATGCTATCCACTCCCCCCCCCACCACCTTCTCCTTTGTGTTGCCTGCAAATTTGATAAAGATCATATTCTCCATTCCTTCATCCAAGATATTAATGAAAGTTTTGAACAGCAATTGGACCCTTGGTGCTCTGGGAGTTTCTGAAAAGAGCAAGAAAAATAAATATTGATGTTACACGGCATGCCAAAACACATCTGGATCAGGAGATGTTAAACAAAACACTAGGAAGTTCTATTCAATTTCCTTTTTAAAAAAGGCATGAATGATATTTGCTTTTATGATCAAACATAGCATGAAATAGAATATAATGGTTTCATTCATTTTATTGAACATGTGCCCAAACTTTCAGTTCGGAACTCAAACTAGTTTCACCATCCTCAGATGGGAGTGGGACGTCACAATCCCAATGGATAGTTTGTGCTATAAGCCTCCCTGAGTCTATGGTTTGGAACTGAAGGGCAGAGTCAAAATATAATAAAAAAATATTCTGCATTATTTTGACTGCCTAAGGTCACCAGAAGTATTTAAGTCTCACAATAGGGTCATGAAGGCAAAAGCAAAAATAGGAAAGTACAAGTTTACACATTTGGGCTGCAATGTGTCCTCCCTTTGGGCTGCACGTTTGACCTCCCTTTGGCCACGGTACAGAATCACCATTTCATCCCCCTCCAGAATCCAGCTGACTGGTCATCAGACATGCCGGACGGATTCTGGAGGGGGATCGGGGAAGGGGCGGGGCGGGGCTGAGCAACATGTGGTAACACAGGCCCACCCCCATGCACCCCCAGCTGCCCGCCCTCTGGGAGCCGGGTGGGTGCAGTGGCCAATCCAGCCGCTGCGCCCCCACCCCCGGGGTCTTGTCCATGGCCCAGAATCAGCTGTGGTAAAAGCCGGTCCTGTCCACCGATTCCGGGCCATGGGGCCTTAACGGACATTACGATACCATAGTCAACCACAGTAAATCCCACCGTGGTGGTTGCGGTATTGTAACACCTTTTGGGCCCAAAAGAAATTCCCGTTGGGTGTTCACCCCCCGGCGGGAATCTCTTTGACCACGCTTCTGGAGCTCTGGGAGGCCGGAGGGCTGAAAGCATGGTCAAAGCAATTCCCGCTGGGGGTGAACATCTGGCAGGAATCTCTTTTGGGCCCTACAGATGTTACAGTACCACAGCCACCACAGGGGGTTCACTGTGGTATCATAACATCTTAAAGTACCCATTGAGGGCATGTACTCAATGGGATTTGTCCAAAGTAGGGGTGAAATGAATAAGCAGTACAGTATTCCCAGGTATTGGCCCTAATCCAAGCACTGTGTATGCTCTGTGTACACCCAGCATGCATGCACATCATGTGTGTGTGTGATGTGCATGCTTGGCGTGGACATGGTGTCGGCATGGTGCATAATGTGCACACAACCTTGGATTGGGGTCATTACTCACACATTGGGATAGCATCCAAATAGCCATATCTGAACCACAAATCCACTTGATTGGTTCATTCAGTTGATTTGAGTTGGTTGGTTTGTATTGTTTGATTACTTAGGCCCTTGTCAAATGAGCCATAGTGGGTGGGGGAATGGGTGTGCGCCTGTGGTGGGTGGAGGTGGGTGTGCGGCTGTGGGAACGGGTGCACACCCATTTCCGCCATCTCCATGCATGGAGCCACCAGCATTGGAGCCCATTGCTCCATGCGTGGGTGATGGGTGGAGGTGGTGGAGATTGGTGGAGCATACACCCCCGACAGTGGGTGCCATTCCTACAGGTGCCCACCAATCCGACAGGGCACCTGTCGTGTATGGTAGTGAGGTGCCAGTGTGAAAAGGCCCTAAGTGTATTCAGTTTATTACAAATGTGTGTTCAAACTAAACAATGTGAACCAAATAGACCAAATCAAGCATATGAACCAAAAGAACCAAACCAAACCATCTGGCTCAGATCTCTGGGTGAAACAGAGCAAAGGACTGATTCATTTGATTCAACTCAATATGGCCAAATTGGACAGATAAGATATGTGCACTGGATATTCATTTCACTCCAACGTAAATGGGTTTTAAAATTACAGTCTTAATAACCTTGTTAAGTTTCAGGTTATACAATGACCTGGGGATGCAATCTTTTTATTTTTAATTTAATGTGCTCTGTTCTTCCATTGGTAATATCTGTTTTAATCTAAAATTTGCAGACTCAAATGGTAGCGATTTCCTTTGCATGAGCATGCTGATCACATAAGCCATCCCCAAATGCAGTGTGCAGGGATGAGGGGCAGTTAATGAGAATTGTCAAAGTGAAAAAGGAGAATGCTGTTGCGATCAAGTTCCTGAGGCTGATGGTGTGATTATAAAGCAGAAGGACATGTATTAGCAGAATGGCAAACACTGAATACAAGCTTGTAAAACAGCTTACCGAGAGATTTAGGTACAGTCAGCCTTTTTACTGTAGGTAAATTGTACAGCCTGTCACCTTAAGTGTCTATTAGAACTGTTCTCCCTTGGTTCCCCTTCCCATTCCTTGTGTCCATGGTACATGGCAATCTATGTTTTTACTAAAAATGATCCTGAATCTGAAGAGAAGCTGTAGTAATAGGTGCATTAGGAGGACTAAATGGCACAAAATGGCTTAACACAGCGTAGTCAACTGCTAGCTCTCTCTTGGCCGCCCCCTTCTGGCCCATTATAAAACCTGTTTCTCAGAATCCATTACTGAGAAAGGCCGGGGTTAATTTGTGGGGTGGGCTTCAGCTCTGGCAGTTAAATATAAGGGAAGGGGAATCTGAGCCCTAGGAAATATTCCCATTAGAAATGTGTACCCCAAAATGGGGCAGACTAGGAAAATACTGAAATCGACGATTTCAGAGCTGGAAATGAAAGCTAAAAAAAACCTGGATGGTTCATTGAATTTTCATTAATGGTTTCCCTGCCCTACCTCTGACACTGGTGATCATACAGATAAAATCAAAAGAATTCACATCTTATATTAAGCTATAGAGAGGGAGGTTAGTCCAGTAGTTGAGATGCTAGCAGGAAACACGGGTTCAGTTCCCTGCTCTGATAAGCTCTGGGGTAAGAGACGTGGGTTCCAGGGCAGAGGCAGGGTGTCTGAGGCTGTCTTGGTTCCCAACAATTCAATTGTTTACAAATTAAGCAAACAACGGGTATTCTTACATATTGACTAATATGGCTCCTCCTGAACAATTCAGTAGTCTCATCTTTTCTATTGACATTGCTGTTGCAAAACCACACTCATTCAGTCGACCTCACCTGCCTCAACACAAATAGGTCTTGAACATTCTTAAAGACTCATGGTGATCACTGATTATCATAGATCAGTTTTTAGGATTTAATAATCTAACATAATTCATTACATAGCCTTAGGTAGTCATTCACATACTAAACTTATAACACTGTAACAGATGGCTCCTAAGTTACGGGGGAGGATTTTATTGTTGTTTGTTTTAAGTTATGTGTATATTTTACGTTTTTATATTGTATGCTGCCCCAAGCTGCCTTTGGCAGGAAGGGGTGGGATAAGAATTTTTTAGGGTTTTGCAGGGTTAGGTGCAAAAGGGGTGAGGTAAGTCCCTGCAGGGTGCAACCCCTGAGAAACAGGCTAGTTGTGGGTTTCATCTGTCCCTGTAAAGCACCAGAGGACCATTTAGCAAAGGGTTAATGGTCCAGAAGATAACACTGAATTCAAGTGGGGCCAGTTACATCAGGTGACCAGAAGTGGGTCTTGTCACATGACCAGGCTGGGTAGGATATAAAGTAGCAGATACCAGTCAACAAAGGGCACAGTGGGAAGAATAATAATAATAATAATAATAATAATAACAATAATAATAATAATAATAATAATAATAATAATAATAATAATAAATAATAAATACATTAAATAAAAGTCACATAGAACTAGGAGCATGAATTGAGAAGTGTGCAGCCCTGCAGCATAAAGGCTTGGTGCTAGAAGGATGGCCCTGAGGAGAACTTGTGAGTAGAGTTAATGTGAGAATGACTACTCCCATACCATTGGGAAATACCTTCCTTTTGGGAGGACTTGCAACCTGTCTTTGGTATTTCCTCACTATCAATTGGATCTGTATTTCCACTGTTGTTGAGGTTGGTGCCTGTGATTGTCTGCCATTTTTCTGTATTTTGAATTAATTTTCTGTATTTTCCATGAGTTAGTTTCTAGTATTTTCATCAGTTTTCAGCAATTTACAATGGTTTCCAGCATCAGGAAGCAGAAAACAAAGACCAGCCCTTGAAAAACAACAATCAAAGCACAGTCTACAATGAACCAAAACAGAACCAACAAGGGAAATGATGAACTTGCAATTGTACACAAATAAACATAAGTCGTATGCAAAGAACATTACATGGTATGTGGTTGCTCCTGTCTAGGAAGAATTACTCAAAGTACCGAACAATGGCAATTACAAATGGGAACTAGTGAAATATAGAGAAAAAGCTGGTACGTTACAGCATCGTGCGAGCACAGACGAATCATCTGTTTCTGATGGAAACAGTTTTTGCTGCGATTGTTCAATTCAGCATTAGTTGGAAGGTTCAGCCAAGAATGGTATGTTGCTAGGAGCTTTACAAGGGGCTTGCCACAGAGAGGAGTTGGCTGGGAGCTCATTGAGGAGCTTGGCACAGTGGAAGGTATTGTTTATGTTTCTCTGAGTTGTTTTGGAACTGTGCACTAAATAAACTAGTATTTGGGGAAGAAAAGGTTGAGTAACATGGTGTTTTGAGGCAGGATCCTAAAAAAATCTTAAAAGGGGAAGCTCTCACAGGGTAAAAACAGACATACAGGAGGAGAGGCAGCTCCCTGGCCCACCCCGGGGTGGAAAAACATTGCCATCACTCAATGGGTCAGCGGCTGACACAGAACAAATGTGTCTGTGACTCCTGGTGGCCAGAGAGCTGTTCCACTGCCCCCGTGCAGGGCGGGGGAACGCAATAAGTGTGCGGGTGGACGGTCCCATCCTTGCCCTAGTCCTGCTCCCAATGCCTTGCACCCATGAATGACAGGCAGCCATGGTGACCAGCCTCAGCATATGACCATGGTGACCCCACCTTGTGGCATGTATAGGTGGGTCCAAACAGACGTGCAGGTCTGCATTGGCCTGCATGCGCGGCCCTTGACCTGGAATGCACCTTAGAGATTTTCCACAGGACTCATTATTATTATTATTATTAACAAACATTTATATAGGGCCAGCAGTGTACCTGGCACTTTACAAAGTAATAAAATAGACACGGTCCCTGCCCCTAGGGCTTACAATCTGAGAGACAGGAGCTGGGGGAGAGACTTAGGAAGGGGAACAGAGGGAGAGACAAGGGGTCTAACATTCATGAAGATGCGAGGTCTCAAGTGCACGTACTTGGCTTGGTTACGATGAGAATGACAGCAGGCAGGTCCATGTTGCAAGGATAAGGGTAAACCGATCGTAGGTATAGGAATAGTGGCTCAGCAGGATAAAGAGTCAGACAGAGCAGAGCGAAAGAGGTGAGTTTTAAGGAGAGATTTGAAGGTATGAAGGGAGGGGGCAAGGCGGATGTGGACAGGGAGGGAGTTCCAGGCATGGGGGGCAGCAAGTGAGAAGGGACGAAGGCGCTTAGGGGAGCAGGGAAGGCGTGGAAGGGTGAGAGAAGGGACAGAGGAGGAGCGAAGTGCACGGGCTGGAGTATGGAGGGCGATAAGTGCAGAGAGGTAGGGGGGAGCAAGGTTGTGAAGAGCTTTATAGGTGAAGACTAGGAGCTTGTGCAGGATTCGTTCAGGAAGGGGAAGCCAGTGAAGCGAAGAGAGGAGGGGCTGCACATGGTCGAAGCGACTGGCGAGGTAGATGACCCTGGCATCAGAGTTTTGGACAGAGATGAGGGGAGAAAGGTGAGACCGGGGAAGGCCAGTGAGAAGGAGGTTACAGTAATCGAGGCGAGAGATGACCAGAGCATGAACAAGAGTTTTGGCAGATAAGACAGAGAGAAAAGGGCGAATCTTAGCAATGTTATGGAGGGAGAAGCGACAGGATTAGCAACAGAGTCAACATAGGGTTTAAAAGAAAGGGGTGAGTCAAAGACACTTATCTGCCCTGGGCAGTCCCAGCACAACATCTAGTGGCATGCGAACAGACAAGCAGGTGAGTCCCAGGCTCATGAAGGCCACAGTAGGCCAATGTGGGCCACTGTCTCATTTGTTTTTACCCACATTTTTAAGTATAAACTCTATATATTCTCTTGACTTGAAATTGGGACATCAAATTCCGAAGCTATACATCAACACCAGCAATGTGTGGTATTTCTTGGGATATTCTTTTTATCCATTGCTCAATCTTTCTTACATCTTGCAAAAGGCTTTTGGCACGGAGATAAATGGTAAACGGTAAAGGTATTTTGAGAAAAAGAAATTTGACCAAGATCTCAGACTTATCAAAATTGTACTGAGATCTCTGTGACAAAATCCACTCATCTAAATCCACTGATGTTGAGTTCCATAATCTAATTAAACTTTTCTGGTGTATTGTACTGGGAAGATTAAAGGGTAGCCCCACTTTTTGAGAAAACTTCAGAGCAGCCTTAGATACTGACCTGGACCTTTCAATAGGTTGTAATGGAAATCCATATTTTTGGGGTGGAGGAGGGATAAGGAAATGCCTCACTCACCTCAAAATGGGAATCTCCCCCCAAATAGGCACCAAGATTTCTTGAATGTTGATATTGTTCATTCATGGGGGCCTGAGATATATTATAAGCAGAAGGCACATGAGACAGGCAGACTTCCTCAGTAACCAATAACTAAACACATTTTAGCATATATATACAGAGAGAGAGAGAGAGAGAGAGAGAGAGAGAGAGAGAGAGAGAGCGTGTGCTATTGCCTCTTGGGTACAGCTAATATTCAATCTTGAGTTTTTCTTGGTTATCATCGAGAATCACGGTTCTTGACTTGTTTTAATCGAGAAATTATAATTGAGAAAAATACCAATTCTCGGCATTTTTTGGTCGAGAATTTTTTCTCACAATACCATTTTCTGTTTACCACAATACCATTTACCACAATTAACCATTTACCATATACTTGTTTACCGTATTCCACTTACCATGTACCACATCCAGCCCGGTAATCACATGCGCAAAGTGGCATATTGGACGTGCACATTACTGGGATGAATAATTGAATACTATTTGTTTATGACAGCACTTAGGTCTTACACAATCTTTACACCAAAGCACCAAATGACCCCATACTCTACACATGAAATATACAGTCAAAGTCATAACTTAATCCCATTGCCTCTACTCAGAAGTTTTTTCCAGTCTACAGCATTATTTTCCTTAATTTTAAAGATAAAAAGGAAAAATTTGGAAACCCTAACTGTGATATCAGCCACCTAAAAGGGCTAACAACCCTCTTGATTACAGGGTTGACCTTTCAAAAGAATAGGATCCAGAAACAAAGTTTTCAGATTTTTATACAAAGAGCAATCAAAAATGACATAGGCCAATGATTCAATATCTCTGTATTCGTAGATGGTTTGCAAAACTGACAGAGGGTGTCTTCAGACGTTACGTGAACACGATGAACCACGGTGAATACCCACCTGTGGTCACCGTGTCCCGTACGTCTGTTCACGGTGCGCCAGATGTTGGCCACGGTGAATCCCCACATGGGGTTCGTTTGAACCACGCTTCCCGGGCTAGCCGGGGGAAGGTCCCGGGAAGCGTGGTCAAACGGACCCCGGGCCGTGGCCAAGGAAAAGTAACGTCTGGCCGTGTGCCACGGCCCGGGATCCCCGGCGGGAACCCGGGCCGTGGCACGATCGGCCGGACGCGGCGACCGCATTGGCCCCGCCGCCCGCCCGTCTCCTCGGCGTTGCGCCGCGCGGCCCCAGCTCCTCCCACTTTCCCCGCCTGGATCCCCCCGGCACGTCTGTTGTGCCATTACGGGGTGACCCCGGTGGGGAACGAAGCCGTTGGTGCCGGTACGGGGCCAACGGCCAACGTAACGTCTGAAAATACCCAGAGTCTCCTTTCATATGGGATACTCATAAACCTGAACTCTAATGTGGCTGATGGGAACAGATTAAATCTTGCAAGGGTGAACACTGTTCTGTGCCCCCATAGCAAAAGATTATGTAAATAAGCTGCCCCATTAGTTGGGATAGTAAAAGCTCTAGAACTCTTGGCCACATTTTGCTGAGAAAAAGATTCTCTGAGAGATTGTAACTCCTGGTTCCTAATCCCACACTTAACTTCCTACACTTAACTAAAGCTTTAGTATAGGGCATAGTAATAAGGATATAGGCTTTAGAGAACCCCAAAGGGTGGAAAAGGCTTTAACACTCTTTTCCCAAGGGCCAGAAATCATGCCAAGTGAAATCTGAAACAATAATTTTATATATGCAATAGATTCAATCTTACCCAGAATTTTAATATAGCACACTTGGCCAAAGAAGCAACCAAACAAACCCCAATTTCAGCTCTAAGAAGGGCTATTGGTGTGTACTTGGGGACATGCAAGACTGAGTGCAAACACCCATTCTGTTTCACCTCCATATCATTCAAAACTAAAGGACCTCAAATTGGAACACTGTACAAGAATTGGGATGGTACTTTGGCCCTATATACATTAGATCATATTTTTGTTTTAGATCAACTAATTACTAAGTACGTTCAAGCTAAAGTTGGTTACCATCCATATATTTGCTTTGTTGATCTATAAATGACCTTTGACTCTGTCAATAGAGAACGACTATGGTGCAAGATGGAGGAGATCGATGTGGAACCTAAGTTTCTTTTTTTTATTATGGGCAATACATCATAATACGATCCTGCAGATCAGAGATAATCAAGGATGATTATCTAAGCCAGCCTCTCTTGTTAGAAGAATCCATCAAGGCTGTTCGTTAACCACCCCCAATTTTTTAATTTATACATAAATGGTATGGGGACAGCCCTTAGAGACCCGGCCTTCCATCCAGTGTCATTGGGTAGTACTTCACTTTCTGTGCTGCTCTATGCAGATGATACTGCTCTGATTTTACAGATGGAATTTGGTCTCCAGAAATGTAGGTCTGCCTTCTGAAAGAAGGAGATGTTGATGGTTAAATATTCAAAGACCAAAGTTCTGGTTGTGGGGAATTCGTCTGTACAACATTGCTGGTATATGCAATCCCACAGTATAGGGCAAGTATAGAGCAATATGGAGCAAGTCAGACTATACAAATATCTGGGAATTATTTTGTCCTTCTTGCCCACTCAGCGAAGAGTAAAAAATACACATTTAAGGCTATACCTTAAAATAGCTTGTGCTGCCGCCAAGGTTGCGTTTTTATTGTTCAAAGGGTGTGAAGTTGATAGATCCAGCCGTAAATTACTGGGATGAAGGTGGTACACAGAAAGTGGTACATGATAAATAGGTATAGTGTAAATGGTCAATTTCAGTAACTGGTAAATGGTAACGGTAAATGGTATTTTGAGAAAAAAATATTGACCAACATCTTGGACTGTTATCGAGATTGTACTGTTACAGATTTCTGTGTGAGCTCCTTTTTGGTGGGAGACCACCTCCCTTTGGTTTTGACATTATCATTACATGTGCCCAATTTAATCTCTAATTGTAACCAAGAGGGCAGTCAGAACTTGGAAATGGACCATCTTGAGTTTTTTCGGGCCCCAAGATGGGAAGAAATCTTGTCTGTATCTCTCCAAAGTTATATCTTGCAGCCACAGGTAGTTGCCAGATGTGACAGACTCATCTCCTCACCTGGTAATTCAGAGATTCTGAATAATTATGCCCAGCTTATGACTGGTTTGCATACATTTTTACAGGCTATGGGGCGGGGGGTGGCTCCTTCAAAGAATATCCGACCAAAACAGTCGTGGTTTGATAAGGAATGTCGTGAGACCCGACGCTCCCTGAAGGAGATGAATTATAGCTATAGGAATACTGGGGCAGTTATTTTGTCCCCTGAATATGTGGCATTAAGGACTAGATATAGGAATTTAATTAACAGAAAGACAAGAGAATATGGGGATACCCTTTGGAGGTCTTTGCTTCAGGTGGTGGAGGCAAAGGATATTAGGAAATTCTGGCAGTTGGTAAATGGCTCTTTAGGTGGGCCTCGGAAACTTACAAGTACAGCAGTGATCTCGCCCTCAGTCTGGACAACTTATTATCAAGAACTATATAATGGTACCAGTGCAGCTAGTGCCACGAGTCAGGTCTCTTTTGTCCAGATTCTGGAGGCAGCCTCTTTGTGGTCTCCAGTCCAGGAGGAAGAGGTGGAGGGAAAGATAGACTCCTTTTGAAACAATCGTGCTCCAGATCTGGATCTAATAAGGGTGGAGTTTTTGAAGGCATATAAGACCTGGTGGATTCCTATCTTGACAACTATATTTACCGCAATAAATAACAGCAGAGCTGTCCCTGAGGACTGGGGTTGGGCTGCTATCGTTCCAATATACAAGAAGGGTATTAAAACAGACCCAGTCAATTACAGGCCCATTAGCCTTTTGTCGGTTATTTCCAAGGTGTATGCAAAGTACCTCTTGGGGAAACTGACTGAATGGATGGCGCAGTCTAAGGCAATATCACCAGAGCAGGCAGGGTTCCAGCAGGGCCGCTCGACAATAGAGCAGTGTTATATTCTTTATTTCTTGGCAGCCAAGTATAGGGCTCATGGTGGAGCATTGTATGTTGCGTTCTTGGACCTCAGGGTGGCCTTCGACTCAGTCAATTGAGCCGCCCTGTGGGGAAAGCTACGGGCTTTGACCGTAGATAAGCGTTTGCTGGCCTTAATATACTCTCTTTATGAGCACTCTTCCCCTGGTGGTCAAAATTGACCGACAAGACCACCTTACTCCCCCAGTTTCTACCACAGCAGGGGTGAGGCAGGGGTGCATGTTGGCACCAGTCCTTTTTAACTATTTCATCAATGATGTTATTGATATTATGGCCGAACCACGTTTTTCTCTGCCAAAATTAGCTAGTCGGCCATTAGGCTGTCTTTGCTATGTTTATGATATAGCATTACTTTCCCAAACAAGAATTGGATTGTCTCGGCAGCTTCAGGCTTTTGCGTCTTTTTGTCATGAGAACTCCCTTACAATTAACCATGGGAAATAAAAGGTAATGGTATTTTCGTCCAAAACAAAACTTCACTCATGGTTTATCAAGGGTTCCCCAATTCAACAGGTTCCCTCTTTTCGTTACCTGAGGGTTCTGTTTCACTGATCTGGTAGCTGGTGCAATCATATAGCCAGGGCATTGAGAGCTGTGCAGGGTCCTGCTCAATCTATCAGTGGTCTCTTTCATAGGCAAGGGAGATCGGCAGTATTGCCAGCTTTATAAGGTTATGATAGTAAAATCAGGTCCCAGCTTCTGTATGGAGCTGAATTGTGGGTACCCTTCTACTCTTCACGGGTGCATGGGATCCAACTAAAGTTTCTGTGGAAGATTATCAATGCCCCCCCGGGCACTCCAGCAGCAGCAATTCGTTTGGAGCTGGGCCAGAAGCCCTGGTCACAGGCTGCCAATGCAACCGCGCTAAAATTTTGGCTCAAAATTTGCTCTGGCCAGGGATCCCAACTCTTGAAAGTGCTGAGGGAGGGCCCCTTTTCCACACAATGGGCTGGGAAAATCGACTTACAGCTCAGACAAATGGGGCTCTCACCAGAGTATTTAAAACACAAATCTCAGGTGTTATACAAGGGGGAGATTCTTCTCCATATGGAGGATATAGGACGACAGCTGGAGATTGGTGGGTTGAGAGGGACCCCCAATATCCAGGATTATGTGGAAGGGGTTCCGAAGGCTGGACAGTTTGCCAATTATCTGACTGCTCTAATCTCCGGAAGGGCCAAGCAGTTGTTTTGTGCAGCAAGATAAAATGTTTTTCCATCTGCTGTATTTGAGGGTCGCATGTGTGGCACACCATATGTGGAGCGAGTGTGTCCGTTCGATAATCTGGAGGTGGAGTCAATAGGCCATGTCCTTCTTCGTTGTCATTTATATGACAATCTAAGACTGGCTTTGTTGGGACCCACGTTGGAGGCCCACCCGGGCAGATCTGAACACGCGCTGATGGCCTCGTTACTTAATAGCTCAGATTCCGATGTGATTAAAAACACTGCTCATTTTTTAATGCATGCATTCCTGTATAGGAAATCATTCTTGCATTTTTTGCCCCCTCCCCCCTATAGAACAACTCGGAGGCCCAGTTGGGGAGATCTTAGAACCATAAAGATTGGGTTGGAGCTCAGTTTAACTGGGTGCAGTGCATCAGATTATTTCTTGATATGGCGCTGGATTTTATTTGCTGTATTTTATGTATTTTATTTATGTGTGATTAGTTTAAACTTGAGAACTGTAACATATTGTTTTGTATATTTATGCTTACTTTTGTCTTATGTCTTATCAGTGGTCTATAACCACGTAATAAATTTATTCATTCATTGTACTGAAATCTCAGTGACAATTCTTGATTCTTGTGATATTTCTGTGAGAAAAATATTGCTTCTCGTTTCAGCCTTACTCTTGGGATAGTTTGAAAAAGTTTCTTTTTTAATATATATATATATATATATATATATATATATATATATATATATATATATATATATGCTACTGCTTTTTGAGGGGATTTATGCTCCTCATTCACTTTTATTACTTGGGTAATTTGCATGAAAACAAGATCTCTGTTCCTGAGGGATTCATTGGTTCCAGATGCTTAGACCCTACGTGAAGTCATAATCTTCTGTCTGTGACATTGTTGTTGGTGGCTGTGAAGATGATGATGATGATGATGATGATGACGACAAACAGAGGCTTATGGTTTCATGCAGGGGATAAACACCTGGAACTAAGTCTTATTTTCATGCAAATAGCCCTAGTAATAAAAAGGAATAAAGACTTCCATTATTATTATATCATCTGGCTGTGTGTATATAGTTATTATAACATAAAAAAGTATGGGAGACTTTCTTAGAACTGAACACTTTACTTAGCCTAAAGCAGAGAACTGTGAGAACAAGGCTATTCAGACTGACTCACTCTTTAAATATTCTCCCCACACAATACTTGCAGTGAATTTGTTTCCTTCCTGTGCCAAAGTTCCCACTATCATCACAAGTAGCATCTTTGCTAACTACACTTTCTTCTCTCCAGCTGGAGTCTACTGGCGACAGAGTGATTTGGATTGTACATATGTTCTTGGTTGATTATTTGCTGGCACATGTTACCAGATGTGATCCATGAGAAAATAATCTCTTTACACCATCAAAACCTGCATAGGGGTGTGCACCAGGGATCCATGTCATTTTTTATTTCCATTTTTTGTTTTTGACATTAAAAACTGTCATTTTTGTTATTGTTATTAACAACATTTTGTTTTTTGTTATCGGTATCAATATTGGTATCGGTATCAATTTCACATAACAATGAAGATTTTGGTTTTGGTATTGTTTCTGTTGTGGGCTGCTACCAGTGGCAGAAGTGCTAACAGACATCTGCCTCAGACATCTCAGAACTCCTTTCTCCCTTTCTCATTATAATGCAAGTATGTAGTAGGTGCACAATGACAATATGAAAATTTACTAATATGTATATCTAAACTACACCTAATAACCTATACTATATTCAATATATTTCTATCCAAGTATCTATTTCAATAAACTTCTATCTATCTATCTATCTATCTATCTATCTATAAGGGAAGACAGACAGGGGAAGGTAAAATAAAGAGTATAAGGAAAGGTAAGGTATAACACTGAGGGCTGGGGAAGATTTTTAATGCAAGCATCAAAGTTCTGTAAACACAGCAAGAGCTAACACAGAACAACAGTCAAACAGCCTGGCCCTGCAATATAAAGGTTTGCAATGCCCTAACTGGAGCCCCCATGATTGGTTCTGGGAGGAAGTAGGCATTGAGCAATCACAGGGTGCCATTCAAATGCCTGGGAACTGCTTGTGCTGGCCAGCGATTACATTGGCCAGCGATTACATCCATCAGGTCATTTTCCTCCCATCACAGGCTCAGTTCAAGAGTTCAACACTGTTTCCCTCCCAAATGGCTCTGAGATGTCTGCTCCCTCCTCCCCTCTACACATTTCCCCTCCAAATCAACTGCCAGGCCATAATGAAATGAAAAATGAAAGTAGTTATTTATTTTATTATTATTTTTCTTTGTTATCATTATTGCAATAACAATAACAAAAACAAATAATTTCATTATTGTCATCAATATAACGAAATCCAAGTGCACACCCCTAAACCTGCACTTACTGTCTGAAGAGGTAGGTGGAAATCAATTTATGCAGACCATCAGCATGATCTTGGCTCCATTCACGGTAATGGTTCTGCCCCTATTGGTTTTTATGGACAAGAATGGCAGACTTTGAGAAAGTTCTCAAAAATTTCAAATACAATTTTATTATGGAATACCCAAGTTTTTTGTTAAATACAATGCAATGGAGAAAAATTGTCCTGCTGGTGCAGTAGAATGCAGAGCAGCATAACCACTATGGGAGCAAGGACTAGGGGAGGCTAAGATGGAAGAGCAGCTCCCTTTAGTTTAGAAGGTTGTTACTTCCTTCAAATAGCAAGCAATGCAAAGCTGGATTTTTACTGGTAGTTCCCTGCTTGACTAAGAATACAGCAACTTCAGTTCGGTTTAAGCATTGCGAACTTCAAAAAACTGCTCTCTATGATCTCTCTGGCTCATGGCTTGTACAGGTGTCTTCCACTCTACTCCCCACTGTCAGAGCTCTTTTCCTTATGACCATTCTGCTTTCTGTAAGGACCTCCCTCTGGCTACTTCACTCCTTGTACAGGGCTCCATGACTCTGCTGTGCCCATGTACAGGACTCTCCATATGGCATAATGTTGCCCATCCTGTAGCTCTCCCCTGTACAAAGCTCCCTCATTCAGTTCTCCTCTGTCCAGGGCTCTCTCCCAGTATAATTATGGCCAGTATTCTGCAGCTCTCTGTCTCTACAAGACTCCCCACTTTACTCCCCCTTGAGCACAACTCCCTTTCTTGCACAATGTTGTCCACATTGCAGATCTCCCCCTGTACTGGGTTCCATATTCTGTATCCCCAATAAAGCTTCTCCTGTAAGTGCTCCTCTGTGCATGGCTTCAATTGTGGAAGCTATTTACAGAGGCTCTGCCCCTACTCTCTCCCCTTAATGCCCCCCCCTTGTGTATGCTCCCTCCCCCCCTGCTCACCCATAGGATTTCGCTCCCCGGGCTGAGACTTGCTCTTAAAGTCCTCACAAGAGGACTACACTTGCCAATCTGCACCACAGGGCTGCTCCCCCACCATCTCCCTGCCCCCCTCCTGCAGAACACCCATTGTATCAGCTGAGAGCACCCGCTTGCCCCTCATTCCTTAGTGGTGTTGGAAAAGTTGGAGAGAGAAGTGCTAAAAGTTAGGACAGTGACATTTATATTGAAGGACCACTGGGATAAATGGTCCGAGTAGGCATTGTCCTACTGGGCCCAGAAAATGCAGGTGTGGCCCCCTCTTGCAAAGGTAGCATTGCGGTACATGTCATCTCCTTCCACAAGTATATTGTCAGAGTGGATATTTAGTGTGGCTGGTGACATTGTCAGTCCCTATCATTCCAAAATGGACCTGAAGACTGTGGAACAGTTGGTCTTTCTCAAGAGCAACCTTCCCCTGCTTGGGTTCATGGAGGGTGATACCTTTGACATTGGGTCATATTGGGGGGGGGGCTCGCTTTGGAACTGGGGGTGGTGCCCCACAAGCTCCCAGTGGACCAGCACCAGTCCATCACCAGAGCGCGAGCCACGCGGTGTAAAGGACATTTAAAAATGATCCTTGACTCTGGGAGGATCTTTTTTTAAAAGGTCCTGTACACCGCGCGGCTCGCGCTGACCCGCACGCATGCTGCAGGATGGAGAGCAGCTGACAACGCCGGTATTTTCTGAGCCCCCACGTCTCTTCTGTGCATGAGTGCCAGCCTGGGGAGAAAGAATAGTTTTCCCCACGGTTGGGAGTGGTGCACAGGTGCAGACGCGGCTTCTGGTGGTTCAGCACTGCTTACTAGGGCTGGGAATACCGGTAAATCCGGAATCCGATAATGCCGGTACTGGGCGTACCAGCATTATCGGATTCAACCCGGTAATCCAGTCCAGTTACTGGGTTCCAGGTAGCGGATTTTTTTACATTGCAGCCATTTAAATGAATGGCTGCAATGTAAGCAATGAAAGCCCCACCAAAAAGTAAAAAAAAAAAAAAACCTCCCCGAGTCCAGGCTGCGCGGGTGGAAGGGGGGACACCCCCCACCCACCCTGCCCAGCCTGGATTTTTGTTTAAAAAAAGAGCCCAGCCCCCAGCACCAGCGTCCGCTGTGTCCCCGCAGCCGCCGGTAAGTATAGACCCGATCCCTGGGGGGGTGTTTAACACTCCCCCAACCCCCCAGGGATCACCCCTACTAAAGTTGAGTGCTTTGCTTACCTTTGCGGAGCTCCGGGTGCGGCGGCGGCGG
>QEPC01009399.1:50931-87338 GCA_003113815.1 Sphenodon punctatus | reverse complement strand
GTGGGGGCATTTGAGGACACAGTTGGGTAGTGGGGGCACACTGGGGATTTGGGGAGTGGTTGACACACTGGGGGAGTAGGTGGCACTTGAGGACACCGTGGGGGAGTGGGGGCCACTTGGGGACACAGTGGGGTCACTTGGGGACACAGTGGGGAAGTGGGGGCACACTGGGGAGTGGGGGCAACTTGGGAACACAGTAGGGGTGTGGGGGTCACTTGGGGACACAGTGGGGTCACTTGGAGACACAGTGGGGAAGTGGGGGCACACCGGGGAGTGGGGGCCACTTGGGGACACAGTGGGGGGTCACTTGGGGACATAGTGTGGTCACTTGGAGACACAGTGGGGAAGTGGGGGCACACCAGGGAGTGGGGCCACTTGGAGACATAGTGGGGGAGTGGGGGTCACTTGGTGACACAGTGGGGTCATTTGGGGACACAGTGGGGAAGTGGGCGCACACCAGGGAGTGGGAGCCACTTGGGGACACAGTGGGGAGTGGGGGGGCACTTGGGGACACAGTGGGGGAGTCTGCAGCTTTGCTGACACTGACATTTAAATCTGTGAATATAACCTGCCTAAATAAAGGTGCCTCATTGTAGGTTGGTTTCTAGTTTACGTGTGGTTTTTATATATCTGTGCATAGGGCCCTGGGAATAAAGTTGGTTGGTTCAAGATCAGTTGGAATGTGAGTTTTGTTCACTTGATGATGTGGAGTGTTTGTTTTGCTGTTGTCTTTGGGGGTCTCTGGATGCCTTTGGAGACTTTGAACCTGGGCAGACTTGTGGGAATGGTTTGAGTCTGCAGCTTTGCTGAAACTGACATTTTATCCTGTGCAGATTTGGGGAAAGCTTTGTGTCTCTTCTGTGGATCTTTGCTAAAACTGCTTGTAAGTGAGGTTTAAGGTTGTCTGTCTGCTTTTAAACCTGGCAGATGCAGGAGGTGAACTATTACTATTGTTGTTACTATTTTAATTAAGAAGGTACTCTGTTTGGGGGGGGGGGAGCAAGGTCTTTGATAGCGTTTCCAGCTGGCCTGTGTTGTTTATTTTAATTCTTTGTTATACTGCTGTGTATTTACTATTTTGTTGCCTTGCTTGCACCATTGTGGTGGTCTGTGCTAATCAATGTGCCATCTTGCTATGTCCTGTGCCAAAAAGAGCTTCTGTTCCCAGTCTCTTGGGGGTGGCTAGGAAAAGGGGTTGAAAATCAGGTTTCTGTCTCTTTTTTTTAATGCAGCTATTTCCCAGGTTTCTTCTTTTGGGGTGGGGTGGGGATTCCTGTACAATGCAATAGCAATGTGTAATCTGTCATTCTATTTTACTCAGAACTGTATGATGCAGCTATTTTGTTGTGGCCCTAAGGTTTTGTATGTGTTAAATGTGTGATCAGGTTTTTTTATCCTGCTATGGCACTACCACTGTTGGAGAGAGATCGAGAGAAAGAGTCGTCCTACTGGAGTCCCATCCTCTGAATGGCAAGATGCTAGTAGAAGGGTTCTCTCTGTCTCCAAGTGGCAGGGTTTTACTCAGCAGCAAGGAGTTCCCAATGTTAACTAATGTTCTGTGCATCAGATATTAATGCTGATAACTCCTAGTTGCTGGATTTTTGGAGACTCTGCCTACAGTGGACAAGCTCCACCCTAGAACTCTGCCAGCCATAAGGTTCCACCGGCCTTACTGCTCCACCAACCTCAAAACCCACCAGCCGCCACTGGGTCAGATGATGATTAAAAACCCAGACCCTGAATATCATCTCCTAGTAGCTTCACTCCCCTGCCCCTCCTTCCATCCTGACAAGATGCAGGCAATTCCTTCTGTCAGCAACTTGGTCAGTAGTGGCAGTGATGAGTCAGCAGCAGCGACCCTTGATTTATGCTTAAACTGAAGCTTGGCGCCAATTTTTCCCACTCCAACCATTCCACCAGAGAAAAGTAGTACAGAAAGTACTACTTCTTTACCCTTCTAATTCCTTTATACAGTGCACTGCTCAATATTATTTATTTTTCATCCTCCGCTTTGGTGTTGGGCAAAGAGGATTCCCTCCTCGTGTTCACCCCTTCCACCAGGAAGAGCAAGGAGGTCTTTTTAGAAGTTCTTTTGGAAGCTCTTTTAGGAGCCGATTTAGTAGGGAGGGGAGAATTCCACTGCCCCATTGTCAGGGTTCCTCTGTTGGAACCCCAGCAGATTCCTCTGGGATCCCCACCACTGGGCACACACACACAACCCCCCTTCTCCACCCTCTCATGCTTCTCCCTCTTCCATCATCCTGGCCCCCACAAGATGAGTTCCACCCAGTTGGAGGGTGGAACCTCTTCTTGGGGCTGTGGTGGTAGATTCAGGCAAACCCAACCCACACCCCACCTCCACCGTCCTTCACCCTCTCATGCTCCTCCCTGCTCCACTGTCCTCTTCATGGGGACTTCTGTCTTCTTCACTGCCTCCCCCTCCACTAGCCACTCACCGACAAAACATACACACACACACACTTTAACCCCCCACTTTCATGCTGGGGCGGGAAGAGAGGATTTCCTCCTCCTTGTTCACCCCCTTCCAGTAGGAAAGGTAAGGAGGAGGTCTTTTTAGGAACTCCTTTAGGAGTTCTTTAATGAGCTGCTCCTCCATCCCTTGCTGGCTCCAGCCAAAACTGGGCCTTCCCCTGCCCCCCAAAAGAGGTATATGGGGAATTTGGAAGGCTGGAACCTCTTATTGGGGGATGGGAGCAGGGACAGACCCACCTGGGCACATCCCACCGTGGCACCGCCCCACCTGTGTTCTCCCTCATGCCCCCCCAGAAGAGGGGGGGGATCTCTTCTTGGGGTCAGGGGTGGGCCCCTGCACACCCCTTATCCCTCAAAAGGAGCAAGTCTTCTCCTCCAGCCCATGCTGGCTCCAGCACAAACTGGGCCTGCCCTGGCCCCCAAGAAGAGGTACAGAGCACAATGGAAGGGTGGAATCTCTTCTTGGGGGCAGGGGTGGAACCACGCACACCCCTTCTCCCTCACAAGAAGCAAAGCTGTTCCTCCAGCTCACGCTGACTCCAGCACAAAATTGGCCCACCCCTGCCAAGTTAGAGGTAGAGGTACAGAGCGCATTGGGAGGGTAGAACACTCCTCCAGCAACTGACCCCCACTACTGCACCTCCAGACACAGGTCTGTCCTCAGACATTAGTCGAGTCATGTTCCAGAGCCCAAGTAAAGTCTAAAGTCTGGAGGCCTCCAGAACCCCAGCTGTGGTACCTCAACTGGGACTGACCTCTACACACCGTAGCAGAATGCAACATCCCCATCACTACTGCATCTCCAGACTCAGCAGGACCTTCAGACTTTTGTGGTGTTCTGTCTGCTGTCCACTGAAGTCCTGAAGTCCCACTATGTCTGGAGGCCTCCAGAACCCCAGCAGCCGTGATACCTCAACTGCCTGCCACTGACCTTGTAAACAGCAGAATGCAAATTCCAGGACCCCAGTCATGGGATGCACTGAAGTCTTGAGATACACCATGTGGCGTAACAGAGCCCACTGGGGTAAGCCCCAGCCTCCTGGCACCCCGTTACCCATGTATTAACTAGTCTCTTTCCCGCTGCCACCACCCCAGAGGTATTTATTTATTTATTCAGATTCTGGTCTTATCCCTCTGGGGAGGATGAGACCTCATCTGCTTCTTTAAAACAGCCAGGCTCACAAGCGAGTCTAAAACAGTTCCCAGGTTCTGCCGCCTGAGCGTACAGAGGCGTATTTGCTAACACACACACACACACACACACACACACACACACACACAGATCTTTTAGATCAAAAGAAAGAATACTTTAATGATAATATAAACCCAGGATCACAGGCTACAACCATGTGAGGTATTTTGAATCTTTGAGAAAAAGCAATTGATCAGAACAGTTTAGGTACAATGACCTTTTTAAAAGCATCTGGCTTAAACTGGTCCCTCGGATCTAACCTTCAATTACTCACAGCTTCAGGGGCGCCTTTGCCTTGCAGCAAAGGGGTTCAGTCCCTAGGTTCAGTTTAGTCCAAACAGGCCAGGAGCCATTCCCTTAGTTCCTCAGCACAAGGTCAGTGTCCAGAGCAAAACAGAAGACAAGATGGAAGAGAGCCCTGAGAGGTGTGGCTTTTCTTTTTAAAAGTCCCCTACCCCTCAATTGTGATTGGTCCTTAGGAGGTTTACCTGGCTGTACCTTCCCCTGGAATTGCGCAATCCTGCCATGCGGCCGGTTGCAAAATCAGGCCTAGTAGCCCCTGGAAGCCAGAGTGTCAGTGAAGGTCAGCTGGAAAGGGCAGGGTCGCTCCTGGCAGCTTTTGCCACACACCAAACCTCCTCTTCAGAGGTAGGCCAATAAGGGGGCAAAATTAAAAATTCTCTTTCTCAAATTCAAACAGCACACTAATTTTATCTTTTCCCTTCCAATTTCTCTGAGATTTCATCAGATTCCATACCTTGCCTCACTCTCCCTGTGGACTGTGAAGAAAGGTAAAAGCCTGGCAGAAGAGAAAGCTGCAGACAAAAACAGCAGAGCCCTGTTTCCCCTGTTCCCCGCTGAAAACCCATCTTCCCCCTCCTCAACTCATGCACCCAAAGAAAACCCTTTCCCTCCTATTTCTCCTTCTCTTCCCTTTCATCTCTTCTGATTCAGTTTGTTGCAGGACAGGGAGCTAACTCTGTTCTCCAAGCCAGAAGGAAGGCTTCTGTCCCAACGCCTACACCTTCAGAAGACTACAGGTGGCCAAGGAGGGCATGAAAATCAAGAATTCAAGGGTTCAGGATAAACGTAGGCGATGGCAACATGATCTATTTTTTCATGCTGGGTTAGAAGCAATGGGGTCTCGTTGACAGTGCATAGGACCCCAGAAGGCTCTCTATCTCCCCAGTAGTAGGGCTTAACACAGCAGCAAAGAGTTCCCAGGGTTAACTAATGTTCCTCCAATATTAACTCTGTGAATTACTTGCTGATGGGTTAAGCCCTGCCTCTGGGGGGATGGAGAGCATTCTTACTGGGGTCCCATGCACTGCCTGTCCCCACAGTTGGAGTTATGGAGGTGAAATGGGGGGAAGATATGGTTCATTTGGGGGTCACGCTAAATTTGGGATTGACACTGTTGTTGTGTTGGCATTGGAACTGTTGGCATTGACAAAATGTGGGTGATTTGTGGGGTACTTGGACACCAAACAATAAGATTTTGAATTGTCACTGTTTTGGGCATTGGCTATATGGGGTGTGTGGGTCATATTAGGTGTCACAATGGATTTAGAATTGATTTTAAACACTGTTGGTATAGTTGGAAATGTTGGCATTGGTATTGGCAATATGTGGGTCATCTTGGGGATCCCAGGGACACACTAGGTTTTGAATCTAGTTGTCATGAATGTTGTACTTGTTGGTCATTTTGGGGGTCACGCATGATTTTGGATTGACCACAACGTTGGCATTGGCAATGTGAAGGTATGGCATGAGTATCCCCTGGAAGTTGACGGAACAATTGCTCTTGTTTGGTTTTGTGTGCTGCAGTGCTGTGAAAAAAACTTTTAAAACAGTTATGTGGCAAATGCAAAGTCTCTGGTGACTGGCTGGCTACTACTAGTCACTTTGACTAGCACCTAGAGCACAAACTAAACTGATTGATGTGCCACTGTTCTAATATCCTTCCCTGGCAGTTGCTGATTTGAGGATTTCTTTGTCTGAGTTTGTTTATAATGTATTATGTGTGTGGGGGGGAATATTGGTGTGAGAAAAAACATGTAGTAGTGGCGTGGCTGGGGCTACTGTAGTCTTGCTGAGAACCAGTTTGAACTGAAGTAATTGTCTGTTTTACAAGGCAAGACATGTCTTTTATTGCAGGTATTTTTGGTTTTTTCTCCCATTAATTTCAATGGGAAAACTTCCCCATTGAATTCAATGGGAAAAAATCCGATACTGGTAATACCAGTAATACCGAGAGATCCGATAAACCAAGAACCGAGATCCAATAAAACGGGTAACTGATCATTTTCCCCAAGTACCACCCCTATTAATCAGTTGAGTTGACCAAGCCTGAATGGTTTATTCAAGATGAGGTTGAACACAGTGAAAATTTACTTATATATACATAAGAAACAAATGTATATATGATTGATCTCTATAAGAATTCAGTTTCTATTTTCCTCTCTACTAAAGATGGGGAACCTTTTCCTTCCCAGAGGCCAGTCTGAAAATGAGTACAACCTCGAAGGGCCACATAGAAGTTCGGGTAAGGGATGCAGTCAAGAAAAGGAGGGTCCAGATTATGGATCTATGCCATGGATCTCTCTCATATCCATGTGTGCATGCCCTCATCTTTGCTCAGTTAACCTGAGCTCAGGCATGATTAATTGTTAATTGTTAATTATTTGCTGAGTTTTGAAGTACAGATAAAGAAAAAGAAAGACCTCTGCCTACACCATGTAAGGGTATCACACTGTCTCTCCGTGCTTGGGACTAGGAATTAAATCCAGGGGCCAGATGCAGGAACTGGAAAGGGGCCACACAAAAATTTGTTGCTGGCCACATTTGTACCCTGAGCCTGACCTTCCCCAACCCAGTTCTAGACACTTCTCTATATAGCCTGGAAACTTTTCTTAACTAATGGTGAAACTAAGATATTGCCTGAAATGTGTAAGTTCACTTTGGATGTTTATGTGCTCTAACAAATAGCTGAATATGTCATCTTTTAAAATTATGCCTATCTCCTTAAACCAAACATTTTGGTGTGTTTTATATTTAGAATCGCCCCAGAGCCGGCCTAGCAGAGAACTAGTGCAGAACTAGCCTAGCAGATGGATAATGGATACAAAAGATCAATGCAAATTTCAAAACAATTTAAACAAATAAAATAAAAACTGCTGCACTTCCTATTTACAAATTTTGAATATGATGAATTCTGAGATCACTTGGAAATCACTTAGAACCCTGCAATCAATGTGTATAGAACAAGCACCCCCATTTGTTTGATGCCGGAGTTCTTTTCCATGAAAGTCTGTAAGGAATTCAGAATCTGCTGTGTGCTTCACGTTTTGGTTCTTGCAGTGTGCGTTGTCTGGCATTTTTCTGGGATGAATTTTAAATCCTTTTTGTGTAGTCCATTACCCGATTTCATTAGTCCTTTTGAGCCTTTTCACACACTTTTTCTTGAATAAAGCAACCATTATGTGTAGCAGGGTGTCAAAATTTGTTCATTCAATCTGTCTTCCAGATCCTTAAGTATGATGAACAATAATAAGGCTATTGTGCAACAGGCATATTGACCTTTGGGGCTAGCCAATATTAACACCACCCTCCCATAGGAGCTGATTAAATCTAACATAATCTAGTTCATTCGTTGCTCAGAAACAGCGCTTTGCCAATCTTTGCATTCAGGGAGGACTGGAGATTTCTTATCACCTTGGGCAAAATAAGTTTTGTACCCCTTTTTTCCTCTTGCAGCTACCAATCCAGACATTTCAATCCAGTATCTTGCTTCTTCCCTGAGAGTAGCCATGCCATCACTACTTCTTTGGGGTGAAATTATTACCATCAATTATCAATTATTATTTTGGCTTCTACCCTGCCCTATCCCCAAAATTGCTCAGGGTAGCTTACAATAGTTGAAAGTAAAACAAAAACCAATATTACATAAAATACATATAAAACAAATTCCCATCCCATTCACTCCCACCCCCTTGCCTCTCACACAAAAGAATTTGCCATTCCCATTGTCTTCCCCGTTTCTCACCCAGGAGAGCACATACCCCACAAGCCCATACCTCTCATTTTACAGAAGGGTGGGGACTATAGCTCGTACCCCAGCCAAATACATTTGCACCTCAAATTCCCGGTCTATTTAAAACATTAACAAGAGTCCCCGTCTGTCTTGCCTAGTTCAACCAGAACATCAGATCTCATTTCCATCACCATCAAAGGTTTGTCTTTGACATCCCCCCTGGACATGTATAGTAATGTCCTGCCAGGGATGCCTATCCTCAGGCAGGTGCACTGCTTAATAGGAAGCACTGGGCTGGTGGGGTCCTTTCTCCCTCAGGCTAGGGGTGTCCAGTGTGGTGCCCTACTGAAGCAAATGCCCAGGGAGGGCTTGATGTTGCTCACAGTCCATTGGGGGAGGAGGGCTCAAAGGCCCAACAGCAACCACAGCAACAGATTGCAAAATGGCTCACCCCAGACAGGTGCATTGCTTTATAGGTCCTTTCTCCCTTGGGTTGGTGTGTCCAGTGTGGTGCCTGCCCTGGGTGCCAGGACAGGGAGGGCTTGATGTTGCTCACAGTTTATTGGGGAGGAGGGTTCAAAGGCCCAACAGCAGGCACAGCTCACCCCAGACAGGTGCATTACTTTATAGGAGGAAGATCACAAATGGAGGCAGTGACAGTTCCTTTCAGCACAGGAAAGAATAATCTCTCTCAAACACACTCATGCCCTTCCTAACGTTTTTAGTTTTCATCTTGATCCGAGGAACACAGCTCCCTCCCACTGGGGTGTTACCGTTTTGTTTTGGTTTTTGTACATTGATAAAGGTGCTTATCCCAAGCTTGTTTAAGTGAGAAACGTTGTCCCACCCCTGATCCCTAGGAATGTATAACCATAACAGCCAGGAACAGAGAGTCAGGCAGCTCTTTTTCCAGCTGGATTAATGATCTGCTAATTACTCCTTTTGTCTGCTGAAACTGGAACAGACCTTACACTGCTGGGAGCCTGGTACAAGATAACAAAACTCATTACTGTTTCAGTCACAAAGGTACTGTTGGGGGGCGAGGGGCGGGAGGGATGCTAGAGCTGTGTATTGTACTGGTAGAATCTCTGCTTTGAAACAGTTGGTTTTGTAATGAAGGATGTTTAATGTTCTGAACATTTCTGTCGAGTCCCAGTACGATTTTTCCAGGGGTGGGGGAGGGCAGCATAGTGCCCCTATCCATGCTGAATGGATGTTCAGCATCCATGCTGAAATTTTCCTAGTAGTCTTCAGGCTGCTTGCAAAGAGCCTTGCCAAGGAAGAAGTGTGCAAAGGGGAATGGATGCTTGAACCACCCCAGCCACTCTTGAAATGTCAACCAGTTTTTAAAATGGGATACACCCGCGCAGGTCCACCCAACCCCCAGACACCAGAGCGCCCATCTGAAGGTGGCATCAGTGGGCATGCACCCCTGTGACCCATGCACCACGCCTCATGCCTGCCCACACATGGAGCATTGGGGGGAAATCTGGGATGCTCCGTGTGTGGACAGTAGTGGGCAGTGCGTGGACAGGGGTGCACAACCATCCCAACCCATTTAAATCCTCCCCTCACTCACAAGATGCTCATCGCTGATCCATGTGGTGCACATGAACATGTCTCCCAACCATGCCTGTTTTAAAATGGTCTCCCTTCCTGGTGCAGTTGCTGATGCTTGAGAGGTGGGGTGCTGGGGAGCAGGGGCACTGCCTTCATGGGTGAGCCCTGCGTCTCACCCTGGAGACCATACTATCTTGCGATGATGGATGGGGGGGGACCATAATTGGAACATGAGCCTGAGCCTGCCATAGCTTTGCTATGCCACTGACCCAGCTCTGTTCTTTATAGCTATTTTAAAATCGGTACACAAATCACAATTTAATAATGTACCCAAGCTTTTTAACACCAATGCCATGGAGTTTCCCTATAATGCCTACGGTCTGGAGCATTGACTTCTGCAATTCACCTGGCCCATCCAGTAACTTCACACACAAGCTTCTGCAACCCAGAAGCGTGCCTCCTTCTTTTTTCTTCTGAATTTGGTCCAAAGCGATTTTCATTTGTGATGGTGCTACTTAAAGGCAGTAATAAGTGACTCTCCAATCAAAGGAGATTTACAACTCCTTACAACTGTTTAATGTACAGACTGATTCTTCCCTCAGGGTCCATTGTCAAAATGAACATGCTGTGAATACTCTAACTCACAACAAGGCTTAATTTAAAGCACAGACCCAATGGCTACTTCACAGTCCTTGTGGTAAACAACAAACATTGTTAACATGCTGGCATTCATCACAAGCTAAAACCTCGTGCTTTGGGAGAGCTTAGGACCCTAAATCCCTCCAAACTAAACACTCCACCAAGTGTACATGGCTAGAGAGGTCAAACTGAGATGTCTCGGAAACATTCTGTGATCAGAAGAAGGAAATCTAGTGAGGAAAGCAATGGAAGTGCAAGGTGAAGGGAAAACAAATGGGTATAATAATTTAAGATGGAAAGATGTACTAAGCAATGACTTATCATAAATGTTTTTATGATATCATTTACACCTCTTGCACTATCAAGAGTTGGCCAACATTTAATCCTAAACATGAAGATGGAAAGATGTACTAAGCAATGACTTGGGGGAAGTAGGGGTGACATGGGAAGAAGTTAAACCATGGATTGACTGAAGGAAGTGGATCTCAACAAACAATCCTATGACAGAGTGAGACTAAAAGCCAAAATGATGAAGGAGAAAAAGCTGAGAGAAGTCAAGGTACCTTATTTCCAATTGCCCTTATTGTTTATTCAAGCTGTTGTGGCCACAGTCTTACTTTTAGGCTGCTGTCCTGAATCTTTGGACAATCTTCTGCTTCAGAGTTACTATAAAGCTTTCAGAAATTGGCTTAGGTTGCTGTGAGGTCACCTGTTACATCACAGAAACTGAATTTGTACAACACATAGTTAAATTCCAATCTGTAGAACACGTTTTCATCCCTGATGCTTATTAGACTTCCAATTCAGTCATTGTATTCCACACACAGTTCTCCCATTTGTTGTTCATTGTCTTTTGTACTACAAAGGGGGGTAAATGTCTTTTAATATTACAGGACAGCCACGTTTAGCTAGGACATTGCCAGCTTGTGCCTGGCTAACAAAAAGCAATTGTAATCCAAAAGCTATATACCCAGGTGCTGCCTGTACCAAAGTATTTTGAAGCTGAACATAATTGAGTACGTCTACCTTAAAAACTGTAGCTGGACAGACTCCAAATGTAAGTGAACACATGGAGCCTCAGCTCCAAGAGACAAACCACTGTTCACTCCGTGCCAATAAAATAATCTGCACTTTCCGAGATGCTAACAAATGTTTTTATGATATCATTTACACCTCTTGCACTATCAAGAGTTGGCCAGCATTTAATCCTAAACAGGAATCTCTCAATACTGCAATGGGGCCAAGCTTGAAAATGGCACACTTTAATAGTAGCTTTCCCATAGCACCTTCAGTTTCTGTTTCCAAGTGATTTAAAAACATTCATTAACCCAAGGATAGTGTTTTTCACTGCTAGCATCCAAAGCAGAGGTTAGGGAGAGGTTGTCTGAGGGGTGGGCAAGGATGCTGCCAAGATTGGTGGGCTTTGAATTTAAGCAGCAGGGCCGTTGACTTGACTGGTATTGCACAGCTAAGTACTTCATGTGGGAATGATGAATCTGAAAAGAAATAACTGCTATGGTGTCCCACCCAGTCTGATTCCTTGCATGCATGGTTAAACCAACAGACTGAAGAAATTTTTTATTATTACTTCAAATGTGAACAAAGTAAATTAACCTAATTTGAATTCATCATGGTTCCCAAAGGGTGCAAATTCCATTTATTGGGATCCTGTTTATCACTTTGGCGTTTACCTCTTTGTCATCAATTTCAAATCCCAAAAGGTAATTATGATTCAGTACCATAGTTCTTCTGTCTTCTCTGCACTCCATTTTCCATTCTACTTCCTTGTCACTCATTGACTGGTACACAGATTTTTTTACAAATCTGCAATGCAGTTGTAGATTGGTCAAAGCAAAGGGAACAGCATAACACAATTCTGATTGGCACCCTCAGCAAGCAGTAAATGATTGGTAGGTGGTAGGTGGTACATGGTATATAGAAAGTCGGTTAATTGGGATCTTATATACTATATAGCGGTATTTTGGTAATCGAGAAATTGTATCGGTATGAGAAATTGATCCTAGTTCTTGATATGGTGAAATTTCTTGCGAGTAAAAATGTTGCTGTTCTTTTCAGCCCTGATTACACTTGTAGCATATTTTTCCTGTTTGACTGCATTAGTTTTACTGCAAAGTTACATTTCTATTAGGGATGTGTGAACATAACATGGTTTGGTTGTTCGGGCATTCGGTTCAGGAACTGGGTTCAGGTTCGGCCATTCGGTTCCTGAACCAGGTTCGGGTTCGGCCATTCGGTTCGGTGGGGTTTGGTTCAGTCGAACTTTGGTTCAGGGGGTTTCAGTATCAGTATCAGTTTCGGTAACTGTTTGGCAGAACTTGGCCGAAACCAAAAACCAGAAGTTCGAGTGTGTGCAGAGCTTGTGTGGAGAGAGAGAAAGTGTGTGTGTGTTGTGTCTGCTTGGTGTGTGTTTGGTTTTGGTTGGCTGTGTTGGTTTGGTTCATTTGGTTGTTTTGGTTGACTGTGGTTGCTGGTTGGTTTTTTGTTATTGTTTTGGTTGGCTGTGGTTTGTGTGGCTGGTTGAAAAAAAATGAGGAGTATTAGTTGGAGCTGGAAGCCCAAGGTGAATGTGTAGTAAGTGGATGAAGTGGAGGAGGCTGTCACTGGACCTTCTTCGGAGGTGGTAGAGGTTGGCTCCTCATCAGAGGAGTCTCAGCCAAAGGGTACCACTGCTGTTGCCAGGTTTGTAAAGTTTATTTATGTTTATTTTTCCATAGAACTTTGAGGACAAGAAGAACTATATCCTTTAGAGTGAGCTCACTGGCGTGCGGGTGGGTGGCTGGGTGGGTGGTGGTGGAACTGGGCATTGGCAGTCAGGCACAAACAGTGGGCATTAGTGGGTGACTGACAGCAGATGTCTGCCACAGAGAGAGAGAGGGTGTGTGGGGGGGAGGGGGAGGGGTCTCTTCCAGCACTCAGGCATGAGCTGAAGGAAGCACCCACCACCCAAACACGTGCCAGACTGCCAGCCATCCCTAGCAAGGGTCTCCAGTTTCAAGCACCCAAAGAAGGGGAGGATTTGCACGTGCCAGCCAGGGGGGTCTCTCCAGTTGCAACGACCATCTCTACTAGCACCCCAAGGAAGGAGGACTAGAGAGGTATCATTAATCATAAATGCATGATATTATTTAGGTGTTGTTTATGTGTTCCTGTTTCAGAGAGGGTGATGCTGCCGCTGCTGCTAGAACCCCACGACACAGGTCGAAGGAGCCGCTGCCGCCCTTCATTCTACTGAAACTGCTCTCACTAAGATCACCAACGATCTTCTGGTGGCTAAATCTAAACGTCTCTATTCCATTCTTGTCCTCCTTGATCTCTCTGCTGCCTTCGATACTGTTGACCACTCACTCTTGCTGGATTCCCTTCACTCCCTTGGCTTTTGTGGCTCTGTCCATAACTGGTTCTCCTCCTACCTCTCTGACCGCTCCTTTAATGTGTCTCTCTCCAACTCCACCTCCTCCTCCTTCCCCCTCTCAGTTGGTGTTCCTCAAGGCTCTGTTCTTGGCCCTCTCCTCTTCTCGATCTATACCTCATCCTTAGGCAAACTCATTGCCTCCCATGGCTTCCAATACCACCTCTATGCTGATGACACTCAACTCTATCTCTCTACTCCCTCTCTCTCTCCCTCTGTTCAAGCTCGTCTCATCAACTGTCTCTCTGACATCTCTACCTGGATGTCTCAACGTCAACTCAAACTCAACATGGCTAAAACTGAACTCCTTATCTTCCCCCCTCATCCTTCCTCTCCTTCCTCACTGTCAATAACTATTGATGGAGTCACCATCCTGCCTGTCCCCCAAGCCCGTAGCCTAGGCTTCATCTTTGACTCAGCCCTTTCTTTTAAACCCTACATTGACTCTGTTGCTAAATCCTGTCGCTTCTCCCTCCATAACATTGCTAAGATTCGCCCTTTTCTCTCTGTCTCGTCTGCCAAAACTCTTGTTCATGCTCTGGTCATCTCTCGCCTCGATTACTGTAACCTCCTTCTCACTGGCCTTCCCCGGTCTCACCTTTCTCCCCTCATCTCTGTCCAAAACTCTGCTGCCAGGGTCATCTACCTCGCCAGTCGCTTCGACCATGTGCAGCCCCTCCTCTCTTCGCTTCACTGGCTTCCCCTTCCTGAACGAATCCTGCACAAGCTCCTAGTCTTCACCTATAAAGCTCTTCACAACCTTGCTCCCCCCTACCTCTCTGCACTTATCGCCCTCCATACTCCAGCCCGTGCACTTCGCTCCTCCTCTGTCCCTTCTCTCACCCTTCCACGCCTTCCCTGCTCCCCTAAGCGCCTTCGTCCCTTCTCACTTGCTGCCCCCCATGCCTGGAACTCCCTCCCTGTCCACATCCGCCTTGCCCCCTCCCTTCATACCTTCAAATCTCTCCTTAAAACTCACCTCTTTCGCTCTGCTCTGTCTGACTCTTTATCCTGCTGAGCCACTATTCCTATACCTACGATCGGTTTACCCTTATCCTTGCAACATGGACCTGCCTGCTGTCATTCTCATCGTAACCAAGCCAAGTACGTGCACTTGAGACCTCGCATCTTCATGAATGTTAGACCCCTTGTCTCTCCCTCTGTTCCCCTTCCTATGTCTCTCCCCCAGCTCCTGTGTCTCAGATTGTAAGCCCTAGGGGCAGGGACTGTATCTATTTTATTACTTTGTAAAGTGCCAGGTACACTGCTGGTGCTATATAAATGTTTGTTAATAATAATAATAATAATAATAATAATAATAATAATAATGGAAGGAAGAGGTCCGACGTCTGATGGTGGTACAATGTCATGTAAGGCGGATTGATCGCTGTATGTATGGTAAGGCATTAAGGTGGGGGCTGGTACAACAGGGAATGGATTGCCCTATGACCTGTTAGGAAGTGCCCTGCAGAGAGAGATTGGCTAATGGCCACCCACCCATTTGTTGAGATAGAATGCAGGGACGGCTTGACAGACCATTGGTCTGACACAGTATGGCACTTCTTATGTTCCTGTCTTTTATGTTCTTTAGACCTGCAGAAAAAGAATAAAGCGGGGCAGCCAGGGGATGACATTGGGGCTGATAGCCCATGTGGAAAATGTCCACCATATCAAGGTGGTGTGTGGTGCTGCCGCTGAGGCTGAAAGGCACAATGGCAGCAGCAGGGTCTCTGGAGTGGAGGAGCAGTCCCGAAAGCAATGGGGGAAGGCCTGGTGGAAACATCGCCACCTGAGCACTTCCCCCTCCAGCTCTGCAGAGGAGTCGCCAGCCCCCCAGGAGGAGTCAGAGGAGAAAAGGGCCTTCCGGGCTGAGTTGGAGAGCCCTGCCAACAAATATATGGATGCTATGCATGTCCAAACATGCTGCATGGCTGACCGGCTGGTGGCATGGTTCCGGAAGCTTTGTGCAAACAAGCGGTGCATGGCGTCTTTCGCACAGTACCTCCGCTCAGAGAGGGAGGAGCTGGAACTGCACTGCCAGTCGGTCAGTCAATGGAAGGCCTCCTTGGAGGGGGCCATTGAATTTGTCCAGCAGCACGGGTACGAGGTGGAGGAGGCTGTGGCCGCCCCTCAGCCCCGCCCACTCATTTCCCCTTACCCCCACATTCCCCCACGTTCCTCCACAGACCGCTAAGTAACTTTCCTTTGTTTGTATGTTTTTTTTCTTTCTAAATTTGTAGAATGTTTGTATCGTTTAAAACGTTATTATAAAAGTTCTATTTGCTGTTTCCTGCTTTGTTTGAACTGGCCTATCTTTTATCCCTCTGTGCTGCTTCTGGCAGGTGGCAGAATCTCATTGTATATACAGTTTGTCTTTGTCAGATCCCTACCTGATAGCAGCAGTACACGTAGCGTATTAGCCACAAGATGTGCCAGCAGGGTCTCAACTTGCAGACAGCCCCCCAGGAGTGGCAAGGCTTGTGTCTGTGTGGGTGTATCGTAGAGAAAGAGAGGCTCCCCCTCTCTCTCTCTGTGGTATATAGTGCAGGTGTGTGAGAGCATGGGTTGGATTGTGACTGTCTCTCCCAGCAGTGGGGAGACTCTCTCTCTCTCTCTCTCTCTCTCTCTCTCTCTCTCTCTCTCAGGAGGTGACACTGAACCACCCTCCTAGTGCCACTGGGAGCAGCACTAGTGCCACTACTAGTGCTGGGAGAGGGAGACCCAAAAGCAGGCCTGTGGCACTTGGGGCGTGGTGATGGGTTTGGGTTGCTGCATCTTACTCCAATGGCATGGCCCCTGCTACCTCTGCCACATGCCTCATTGCCTGACTTATGGGCAGCAGACCAGCCTCGCCCTCTCCTACTTCCCTTCTCCATTTCTCCCACCCAAAGCATGTATGAATGGCTGAATTCACAAAGATATTTTTTTAAAATTATTATTATTTTCAAATTTTGTATCTAATTTATCTAAATATATAAATCTAACTGCTACTATTATAAAACCAATGGAACTAAATAATGAAATATCTATCTAAAACTAATTACAAAGACCTAGTCCTACACACACTATAAAACTGAATCACACCTATAGTTATCTATCTAAGTAACTAACAAAGTATCTATATCTATCTAATATATACAATATTAAATTAGACAGGGATGGGGGGAGGAACACAGACAGCTCACAAAACAAAACACAGGAAGGGAGGGGTAACTGAAATAAAGTCTAAATCAAATCTAATTCTACTCTAGTAAATAAAAAAACAGGGGAAGGGAATCAGGAATGGAATACAGGAGGGGGAGGATTAATGGAGGGTAGGGAGAAATAACACAGGGATGGGTAAAGAATAAAAATAAAACCTAAATCTATCTCTAATATAATCTAAATAAATGATAGGGAGGCAAATAACTAAATAAATGTGTTGGATGGGTGAGGAAAGCAAACTGCTGGGAGAGGAAGCCTTCTGGAAATGCTGCTGAAAGGAACAGTGGCTAGTTCAGAAGGTGTTGGAAGGGGGGAGGGCAATGATATTTGTTACTTGCTGCGCCCGCCTCACCACAAGCCCCATTGGCTGCCTGCAGCCTAGCCCATGGTCAATCGCAGACTGCGAAGCCAGTGGTCTAAAGAGAAAAGGGATGGTGATTGGGAAGGCTGGCTGCTACTCCAAGCCTCTCCATCCCTGGTGCATGGAAGTCTGCTCCTCAGCTGACCCCACCCTCCCTGGGTCAGGCAGTGGTCAACTGGTCACTCACTGGTCATGTTTCTCCCGCCCGAACCACCCGAACTTGATCTGAACCGACCAAAATGTTCGGTCGTTTTGGAGTTCAGTATCAGGTTCGGTTTGGTGGGTTCGGGTTCAGTCGTCCGAACGGACCGAGTTCGGGCCGAACTCCGAACCTCCGAACCTCATTCGCACATCCCTAATTTCTATCAGAAAACCTTAGTTATGCTTTCCACAATGTTTATTGGTATACCAGTACACATAATTCTCATTGACTTATCTTCCCTTTCATGCTGGATATTCTATTGCTATAACTATTTGTTTCCAATATTATTTGTCCCAGGTGTATGAATTTGTTTTTAATTGTGCAACCTGTTAGGTTGTCACAGATATCCAACAGGGTTTTGTCCTAGGTGTCTGCAACTTAATTCATTATGCTCCTAGTTGTGGAACAGAGATGCCCTGAAGCATTTCACCCCCTCTCCCCTACCTGCGTCATATCATATGCTGCTTCCTCTTTTGAGCTATTTTGGCAAGAGTGAAGTTCAGTTTTCTTTTTCTTTCCTTGTTAATGTTCTACTTACCCCTGCACTGCAAAAATATAAATTGATTTAAAAACCAGCCATTTAAAAATGTCGGCCACAACCACCTATTGCCGTGATTCGTACTATGGCTGTTAACAAATCTGACACTGTCCCAGTAGGGCCTTCTTGGGCCAGTATTATGCTTTCACATTTGTTCTGGGCCCACCAGATGTGGCATTGGTACAAACCCCACCTGGGGTGGAGACTGGGCCCAGACTGTGGGCTAAGGCTGAAATGGTGAGCCACTGCTGTAGCTGTTTCCGACTGAAAGAGCTCTTCTGCAATGAGCAGCACGGTGCGATAGAGACATTCATTCCGCTACTTTAATTCCACTACTTCTGTCATTATGCTACTTTCATTCCACTACTTCTGCCAGCACTTTCCAACATGCAGTCAGTGGAACAGTGGAACAATGTTTTATCCCACACTTTCTGAGATTATTCCTATACTTTCTGAGATTATTGGGACACTTTCAGATAATTCCAATGTTGCAAAGCAAAGGGCATGAAATTTGGAGAATGCCGGCAGAAAAGCTGTGGACAGTCACGGGCAATTTCAAAATGTTGGAATGAAATAGTGGTGCAGAAAAAGGAGTTGCCGCTTCAGCCCTAGTGTCGGCCTGGAATAAAATGGGCCCACAGTGCGGAATCCGTAGCTGCCCAGCTGGGCCTAAGTGGGGGGAACTGGGCAGTTGTAGGTAACATATCTTTTCCCCAAGAACGTGACAGACACCCCTTTTTGTTTTGGTGAACATTGCTCCATAAGGAATAAAGATTCCAGGGTGCTCACGTGACAAGGACCAGAGAGAATGTGAGAGCCAGGTGAGCCATAGAAACTGAAAAGCCCCTCAGGTACAGCACGAGATCTGAAAAGAACAGGAATTAGATAAGGGAAGAGCCTCCACCAGTAACCATGGGAGCACAGGAAATGGAGGCTGCTCCCCGGTTTTGAACAAAGTCCATAGCTTGGAATTCCAGATTAGCAAAAGTGAGCACACCTGGATGGAGCCAGCGCCCCCCCCCCCCNTCCCCGGTTTTGAACAAAGTCCATAGCTTGGAATTCCAGATTAGCAAAAGTGAGCACACCTGGATGGAGCCAGCGCCCCCCCCCCCCCATTCCCCTATAAGAAATCCCCTTATCTCCTGTAAAGATTTGTTTTCCCCACAACATCCTGATAATATTCCCCTATTGACTCACCCTATCTTCCTAAAGACAGCTTGAGCATCCTCCCAACCTTTCAATGAATTCTATTGTCATGCTCAGGCCTCTTTTGTTCCCCTCAGAATTAGGTCACCACTGGAGCTAGGACTTCCTAGAATTTAGTTCTAAGCATGGGAAGACAGAAAGATGACACCACCTCCAGCCCCTTCGGTCAGTCCTAAGAGACACGCCCCCCCAAGGGTCCCTCCCCCTGAGCACATGGAAATCACCCTATGATAATAATCCAAACTCTGGCCCAGGAGTCGAGTAGTTCCGGACCACACCGAAGGACACCCCTCCCAGACCTTAGTCTGTGTTCCTCACCTCCACCTCTCACCCCTGCCGTCTGAGGGTTGGCTGTCTCTCCCTCTACCTACAGGCTCAGCAAGGTAACCTTTCGAACCGCTCTTTCCTTCAGTTCCCTTTTTCTTCCTCTTCCCCCAACGCAGTGTGCACCAGCCCTGAAGAATACCAGATGGGGAGTGGGTTGAATTGTTCATGGGTGGGTGGTGTATCTGTACAAGGGAGGGTGGATATTTCAAGCTGTATAGCACCTAAGAATTGTCCCATGGGTGTGTGTCTGTGCAAGGGAGGGTAGGTGTGTGTATCTGTGTCTCCCTTTTGTAATAAAAACCCCTTGGTATTCAAGCAGTTGTCTGTGTATCTGGGAAGTGGGTGGGACAGTACAGCTGACCAGGAGTGCACCCCATACTTCAGACTGATCCATGTGGCACATGGGGACCCCTAGTTCAACTAATTTGGATAATTCCCCTAAATTTAAGAATCAGCCTATATTGGGGTACCAACCCCCCAATACTCACGCGTGGAAGGGTTCTCCTTCTAACAGCAAGAACATCTGTTCTTGGCTCCAGCCCAGTGTGGGAGATTTCCATGGTGCTCAGATATGGCTGCCTGCAATAGCTAGTCATGGCTGCCCACCATAGTTGGGACTGCGGGGCGATGGAGCCAGTGAGGGGGGTGGCCTGGTCGCTTCACTTTACTCCCAACCCTTCCTCCCTGACTGGGGCTTACCCTGGCCAGAGGAAGCCCTTCCCTTCCCCGGGTGGAACAGATGTCCAAGTAGACATCTGTTAACACCCTGGTGACTGAAATGGAAAATGGGGGAAAGCAGATGAAGGGATATACATATTTATCACCTTGCCATAAATTCACCAACATTTCTTGTTGCTAACCTTGCAAATGAATTCCAGGCTTGATGGAACTTACAATGTATTTATTTATTTATTTATTTAAGTACTCCTTACTTCCAAGGAGTAAGGGGGTGTATGTTACAACACAAAACACTGAAACTGCCCTTGCCAAGATCATCAATGATCTTCTTGTTGCTAAATCTAAGCACCTTTACTCCATTCTTGTCCTCCTTGACCTCTCTGCTGCCTTTGACATTGTCAACCAATCACTCCTACTGGACTCTCTTTGCTCCCTAGGCTTCTGCGGCTTTGTCCTTGACTGGTTCTCCTCCTACCTCTCTGACCGCTCCTTTAAGGTGTCTCTTCCCAATTGCAACTCCTCCTCCCTCCCCCTCTTGGTTGGGGTTCCCCAAGGCTCTGTCCTGGGCCCTCTCCTCTTCTCTATCTACACCCTGTCCCTAGGCAAACTCATTGCTTCCCACGGCTTCCAATATCACCTCTATGCTGATGACACTCAACTCTATCTCTCCACCCACTCTCTCTCTCCTTCTGTACAAGCTTGTTTCATCATCTGTATCTCTGATATCTCCGCCTGGATGTCCCAATGTCAGCTCAAGCTTAACGTGGCTAAGAGTGAACTCCTTATTTCCTCCCTACCCTTCCTCTCCCTCTTCCCTATCCATCCTTATCGATGGGGTCACCATCCATCCCATTCCCCAAGCCCGTAGCTTGGGCTTCGTCTTCGATATTCACCTTTCCTTTAAACCTTACATCGACTCTGGTGTCAAGTCCTGTAGCTTCACCCTCCACAACATTGTTCAGATTCGGCCCTTTCTCTCTGTCTCCTCAGCCAAAACCCTTGTTCATGCCATGGTCATCTCTCACCTTGACTACTGCAACCTCCTCCTTCCTGGCCTCCCCCGCTCTCACCTGTCCCCCCTTATCTCCATCCAAAACTCCGCTGCTAGGGTCATCCACTCAGCCTGTTGCTTTGACCACGTGCAGCCTCTCCTCTCCTCACTTCACTGACTCCCCGTTCCTTAATGCATCCTTCACAAACTCCTGGCATTCACTTACAAAACCTTCACAACCTGGCTCCTCCTTACCTCTCAGCTCTAGTCTCCTTACACACTCCTCCTCTGTTCCCCCTTGCTCTCCCTTGTCTCCCCTGCTCGCCTAACTGCCTTCGTCCCTTCTCCCTTGCTGCCGACCCCAAACCTGGAACTCCCTCCCTGCTCACATCCAGCTTGTCCCCTCCCTCCACACCTTCAAATCCTTCCTCAAAACCCACCTCTTCCTCACCGCCTTTCCCGATGCATGTTAGAACTTTCCTCTCAATATTTACTGTCTGCCCTCCCCGCAGACTCCTGCCTTACTGCAACCAAGCCAAGCACGTGCACCTGAGACTTTGTATCCGCTTTAATGTTATTTATCCCTTGTATCTCCCTATGTCCCCCCTCTCTGTGTCTATTAGATTGTAAGCCATAGGCAGGGACTGTGTCTTAGGGATGTGCAAACAAGGTTTGGAAGTTCGGGGTTCAGCCTGAACTCGGGGTGTTCGGCCCGTTCACAAACACCCCAAATCCGAACCGCCCCCTGCCCAAACTGACCGAACCAAGTTCGGGTTCCAAATGCATTCGGGAGGTGGGTGGGTGACAGGGAGGAACCCGGATTCCTCCCCTCCAGGCTACACGGGGGGAAGGGGCTCCGGGGAGCACCTCCCCCCCACCCTGCCCAGCTTGGAAATTATTATTTTTTAACCCCCACACCCAGGATCACCCTACCAGGTAGTGCCAAGACCCTGGCCCCAGGTCTGGCGGCAGTGGTGGTGGTAGTGCTCCAGAGTGCTTCAGGCCACTTTCTGGGTGAAACCGGAAGGCCTAGTAGTGACCTGAAGCGCTCTTGAGCGCCGCTGACACCACCAGACCCAGGGCCAGAGCCCCAGAACTACCAGGTAGGTCAGGGCCTGGGTGTAGTAGCAGCGGCAGCAGCGGCGGAGGGTCCGGCGGGTTCGGTGACGGTGGCACTCTGGAATGCTTCAGGCCACTACTAGGCCTTCTGGTTTGACCCAAAAGGCCTAGTAGTGGCCTGAATCACTCTGGACTGCCGGCGCTGCCGCTACCACCACCACTGCCAGATTCGGGACTGGAGCACCGGCGCCACCAGGTAGGTAGATCCTTGGAGTGGGGTGGTTAAAAAATTTTAAAAATTCCTGGCTGGGCAGGGTGGGGGGGGAGGTGCTCCCTTGTGCCCCTTTCACCCACACAGCCTGGAGGGAGGAGGGAAAACCACCACCCTCCACCCAAACAGGTTCGCCCCCCCGAATGGGTTTCGAACAGTTTCGGGTTCGGCCAAACCCCGAACGGGCTGAACCCCGGGGGGTTTGCACAACCCTACCGCATCTATCTTATTGTTCTGTAAAGCGCCAGGTACACCGCTGGCACTATAAAAATTCTTATAATAATAACGTAAATAATTAAAATCCCTCATTTCAATTTTTCCCAAACTTTTAACTCAATTTCCCCAAGTCCTCTTTCTTGCTAAATGCCTGGCCAAATGCCTTACATTTCCTCTAGAAGATGACGAGATTCCACAATATTGAGTCAGCAACAGAGAGCACCTTTCTGCACACACTTGCTATATAGGCCTGATGGTCAGATGACACCTGCAAGAGAGCTCTCCTGGCAAACCTCAGCAACTGTGGTGCGACATGAAGGAAGAGGCGTTTTTTTCAGATATATGGGGCCCAGAACATTTAGAGCACAATTCTTTGTGTTATGAGCACACAGACCCCTGAAGTTTTCAAAGGAAAGACTTCAAGTTTAACTCGGTTGATCTATAATGAAGCGTTTCATCACAGGGCAGCGATTACCCCTGATATTCGTGGGATATCCATGCTCAGGATCTGGGTCTGGAATGCATGAACTATGTTTCCAATGTACCCATGTCAGACAGTGAGCATATGTTAGTAAACGAATGGGGAATGCCAACCAATGACCCTTTTGTGTAAGAGGGGCAGAAGGGTAATGCAGGAGGAGGACCATGTTGGGAGCTCAATAAAACTGGGAAGTGTTCCTGCTCCCACTCCAGATTTCAGCATTCCTGCTCACAATGTGGGGACCTGAAAGCCGTGACCAGCTGTTTTAAATTTAGAAATGTTTATACCAAGTTTTGGCTGCAACCAGGAAGTCAATTGAAGCCCCCCCCCCCTCGGTCTTCCGGCAGCAGGGGAGGGAGTTATGTCTGACACACTGGAGTGAGTGCTGCTTGATTACCCTGACCACAGCACATCAAAGAAGATGGTTTGAGGTTTTAGGGAAGGTTTTAGAATTCTGGCCTAACTAACACACACACATGTAAAATTAAGGCAAATTTGAAGCCTGTAATGGACTTGCAGCATGTGGTTTGCACCAAGCTCCAGAAATAACTTAATGAGGAGCACATTGCAGGTCCCTTTTACCCCCCCCCCCCAATGGTTAACTTGCATATCTTGCCTCTGGGGGTGATCCCTAAGAAAGCACAGAGTGAGTTTCGGCTCATTCACCACCTCTGAAACCCAAGGGGGCCCCCGTTGAATGACACTATCCCAGCTGAGTTATGCTTGGTGAGGTATACATCTTTCGACTCTGCGGGTGAAATGGTGTGGAGATGTGGGGTGGGTGCTCTGCTACCAAAGCGTGATATCAAGTCAGCCTTCCGCCTTCTTCTGGTCCACCCAAGTGATTTTGAGCTGTTGGGCTTTACATTCCAAGAGAGTTTCTACTTCCATAAGGCTAGGGGAACAATAGCTGTCTCGACAGAGGAATTCTTTATAAAAAAATAAATATTAGAGAGCTGGTCTCAGTACCAGGGAAAGAGCGTAGGTAACAGGCACTTATCATACTACCCCTCCTGGAAAGGATTTTCACAGCACTGCATGGAGTCTGTTACAAATGGGGTGAAGGTTTATTGTTCCATTTAGCATTTAAATTGGTATTTTGGGGTATCCTTTCACATCAGTGAGCTGGTAGCAGACTCATGCAGAGAAACTCAGGGAGAGCTTTTTCTCTTGATATCCTGGCAGAGAGAGAGGTATAAGGAACTGTGTAACTGAGTCAGACCAATGGTCCATCTTAACCCAGTATTGTCACAACCTGATGTAACCCTGTCGATTTTGGAAGGGTGGGGATTGGAACTGGAGACCTCAGCTCTTATCACCATGAGCCTCTATCCTCTTAGCCAAAAGACCAGAGTCATTCAGCTCCAAAATTGAGTGAGTGTGGGAGGAGAGGGGGGTGGGGCTAGGGTTTTTTCCAGGACATTTGGGCCAGGGGAAGGAGATACAAGGCCTGCTGCTTGGTGGAGTTAGTGAGACCATCCACCACACTGCTGTCTGCCTCCCCTGCTTGCTACTGCAGGGGCTGGGAGTCCTTTCCTGGGCTCTCCCCTCCTCTGGGAGTTCCAGATGTCCAGCTTTAGGCCCAGGCCCCAGATGACACTCTGCCCCTCCTCCCCTGTGGGAGGAGAGGGAGGCGGGGCCAGGGCTTTTCCAGGACTTTTGGGCCAGGGGACGGACATAAGAGGCCTGCTGCTTTGCGGAGCTGCAGGCCACATGCCTAAGGTCCACTGTCAAAGGATCCTTAGATGTGGCCCTTAGTGAGACTGGGGGGTCCAGGGGGCTATTAACAGCGGACAAGGGGGGAAATTGTTTTAAGGGGAAAAGGGGGAGGATGGCTTGTTTGCTTTGTGTGGTGGGGTGGCAAGGGGACTGGGCTGGGGGGGAGGTGCTGGTCCCCTTGGTGTGAGGGAGGGGTATGGCCTTTTGGAGAGGGGGGTTACCCTTCTATGAGAGAGGAAGGTAGGGGTGTGTGGGATGGGAATGGGAGGACTGGGTTAGGGGGCAAGGGCTGATCCCTTCTGTGTGAGGGAGGGGTGTAGCCCTCTGGAGAGGGGGGGTTACCTTCCCGTGAGAGAGGAGGGTAGGGTGTGTGTGGGGTGGGGGAACTGGGTCAGTGTGAGGAAGGGGTGTAGCCCTTTGGGGAGGGGGGTTATCCTCCTATGCAAGAGGGGAGGTACCATCCTATGCAAGAGAGGTGTATGGGTGAGTGGGGATCTCCCTGAGGGGCTGGCGGTATGACCTTCAGGGGGGCAGACTAGGGGGGAGTCCATGGCTATAGGGGTTGTGGTAGGCCGGGGGAATTATGGTCCTTCTGGGAGGTGAGTCAGATCTGTTAGGCAGGATAGATGTTATATACCTATCCCGTGTTATATACCTAACCTGCTTCATGGTCCCCAAGCAGGTGGTGAGGTGATTAAGAATCAGAGGGCCCCTGGCCTTGGCTTGCTGCTGGTAAATGCAAGTTCGGTAGCCAATAAGTCAACTATGATTCAGGAGTTGATCCTGGACCAGGCAGATGACCTTGCATCTATTATGGAGACCTAGCTATTCAGGGTCTATATTGGCTGACCTTGTTCTTGCTGCGTACTCTGTACAGAATCATCTACAGCTGGGGCGCCGGGAGGGTGGTGTAGCCATTATTTTTAAGGCTATACTGACTGTGAGGAGATTTCCTGTCCAATCTATCATGGGTATAGAGGGTCTTCATCTGGTGTTGGATTTAGTCAGAGACAGAGTGGGGATACTGCTACCATACTGGGCACCCACCTGGGCAGCAGTTTCCTGCCCGCACTGACCGAGCTGGTGTCAGAGGTGGTCTTGCGGTCCCCCAAAGTGATACTCCTGGGGGACTTCAATATCCATGCCTACACCACTCTTGGAGGGCAGAGCGTGAGTTCATGACCACCATGGCAACCATGGGCCTGTCTCAGAGAGTGGTGGGCCCCACACATGTTGGAGGACATACCCTGGACATGATATTTTGCACAAACCTTGAGGCAGGACATCCGTTAGTGGGGGAGCTGTCATCACTCAGTACACTTGTCATGGACGGATCAGTATCTCCTCTGGGCTGGTATCCTGGCACATGTTGGCTCCCAGGAGGGTGCAGAACTGGTTAGGATGGTTTGCCCCCAAAGGCTTATGGAACCAGGATGGTTTCAGACCAGTCTAGGAGATGTTTCCTTTGATATCGATGGTTGCTCACTCTATGACTTTGTGACCATGTGGAATTCCATATTGGTGGAGGCCATTGATTGCGTGGCTCCCAGGCGTCCTCTCCCAAACCGCCAACACCACAGATCCCTGTGGTATATGGAGGAGCTGTGACGGATGAAGTGGGAAGGGCAGTGGTTAGAGTGACAGTGGCGTCACTCGCTTGCTTAAGTTGACCAATTGTGGCATAGAGTCTGGTTGCGTACCTATACCATGGTGGTGAGAACAGCAAAGAAGGTTTTCTTTGCTGCCCTCATTGCGTCTGCTAAGTCCCACCCAGCAGAGCTATTCCTGGTGGTGAGGGGGCTGGTCAGTCCAGCCTACTTCCGGCTGGATTTAGAGTCACCAAATGCCCGCTGTGATTTTTTTGTGGACTTCTTTGAAGGTAAAATTGCACAAATCCACCACAGTTTTGATGCAACACTTTTAGCAGTAGGTGAGCTAGAGGCAGTAGAAGCCCCGTCTTCTTTTTTTTTGTGGGATAAATTTCGGGATGTTTCACCCTCAGATGCAGGGGATGCTCTTGGGACTGTGTGAGCCACTTATTGTGAATTAGATCCATGCCCGTCCTGGCTAGTCAAGGCCAGACGGGAGACAATAGGGCCATTGCTGGTGGGGATTGTCAATGCCTCCCTTGGGGACAGCAGGGTGCCAGACTGTCTCAAGAAGGCTGTGGTGCGGTCCCTGCTCAAGGAGCCATCATTGAACATTGGTGTCCTGGCCAGCTATCGGCCGATCTCTAACCTTCCCTTTTTAGAGCAGGTTATTGAATGGGTGGTGGCTCGACAGCTTCAGGAGCATCTGGACCAGATTAATTTTCTCGATCCCTCACAGTCTGGCTTTTGTCTGGGTTATGGCATGGAGACTGCACTTGTGGCCTTGGTCAATGACCTCTCCCATGAGTTGGACCAGGGTCGTTAGACCCTGTTGATCCTGTTAGGTCTTTCGGTTGCATTTGATGCCGTTGATCATGAGCTGTTGGTGACTCGGCTGCCGGACCGGACAGGGATTGGTGGGACCGTTCTTGAATGGTTCCACTCTTTCCTGGCTGGGAGAACCCAGTGTGTGGTCCTGGGTGGTCCTGGTTTCTCACCAGGGTATCATGTGTGGGGTCCTGCAGGGTTTTATCTTGTCCCCTCTCTTTTTCAATGTGTATATGCAGCCTTTGGGGGAGATTGTTAGGGAGTTTGAGGTACGGTATCATCAATATGCTGATGACACCCAGCTATAGCTCTCCTTTCCATCCAATTCAGGCCCGGCAGGTGCTTACCCGGTGTTTGGTGGCTGTGGGGGATTGGATTAGGGAGAGCCGCCTGAAGTTAAATCCTGACAATACAGAGGTGATGGTGGTGGCAAAGGCCGGGGCAATTGTGGCCCCCATCATTGATGGGGTCCATCCTGCCCTGGTATCTCAGGTTTTGAGTCTGGGGGTGCTTCTGGACCCACAGCTCTGCCTGGATGCCCAGGTAGTATCTGTTACAAATGGGGCATTTCGCCAGTTACATCTGGTACATTGGTTTTGGCCATATGTCTCAAACTCTGATCTGGCCACGATTGTCCATGCTTTTATTACCTTGAGACTGGACTACTGCAGTGCACTCTATGTGGGGGCTACCCTTGGTGCTGGTTTGGAGACTGCAGCTGGTGCAGAATGTGGTGGCTCCTCTCCTGATGTGGACGGGCCATCGTGAGCACATTATACCAGTGCTTCGCTCTCTGCACTGGCTGCCGATAGTCTTCCAGGCCCAATTCAAGGTGTTGGTGTTGACCTTTAAAGCCTTAAATGGCCTGGACCCCACAAACCTGTGGGATGCCTCACCCTCCAGATCCTGGATTGGCCCCTGCGGTTGCCAGGGGCACCCTCCTCAAGGTCCCTTGGGTTTCCTAGGTATAGACCTTGTGGAGGGCATTCTCTCTGGCTGTGCTGCGGCTGTGGAACTCCCTCCCACTGGAGGTCTGCTTGGCCACTGTCCTCCCCTCTTTTCGTAGACAGTGTAAGACCTGGCTATTCCACCATGCCTTTACTGAGGGAGATGGGGTGGGTGGGTTGGGTTAGTGCAGGGTAGGGGGTAATTTGTTTTTATTGTGTGGTTTTCATTGTATTGTTTTTGTTTATTTTAATCTGTTTTAATATGTTGTTAGCCACCCTGAGATGCTTTTAGCAGAAGGGGGCGGCATACAAATTTTTATAATAAATAAAATAAGAACAACAGACCCATGAAACTGTTAGTGGTTAGTCACCACTCGCACCACTATAAGGGGCCTCTGCGCCAACCCCCTTTCTTCGGCTAGACTGACGTGGCACCAGGGTTTCAAATCCAGCTCTCCAGGGTCTCCAGCAAAGACGTGCTACCTGAGAGTCAACCCTCCAGGATCCCTAGCTGAGGCCTCATCCAGGCATATTACAAGTGATAATGAATCAGAGATGCCAGGGATTGAACTTGGAACATTATACAGGCCAAGTATGTGCTCTACCACCTGAGCCACGGCCCACCTCTGGTACACATGATAATTCATATCAGGCATTCTAAAACTGATCAGAGGGGGCAGGGTCCATTTTTTATCCAATACCAGGCAGAAAGCAGAGAGATCTGCCTAGTTTGGGCAGTGACAGAATGTCTAGGATGTAACTAGGCCACCTCTGCATTGTTGTTTTATCCATGCTGATAGTTCAGCTCTTACTTGATACCAGTTCTCATCAGTGTTGAGAGGGTGCCTCCAGGAGTTAGGGATACAAGCTAGAATTTTGGCCCTCACTCCTTTCATATTGGAGCTGTGAGCATGGTGGCATCTGTGGACTTCTTGGATACTGAAATAAAAGAGATAAGGTTCTGGAAGTCGGGCATGTTTTGGCTGAACATCTGGCCTTTCCCATAGTTATTTTTTTTAATTATTATTATTATTATTATTATTATTATTATTATTTGTATAGCACAAGCTGTGTACCTGGCACTTTACAGAACATCCCTAAGACGCAGTCCCACCCTATGGCTTACAATCTAATAGACACAGAGAGGGGAGACAAGGAGAGAGGACATAGGGAGAGACAAGGGATAAATAACATTCAAGCAGATGCAAAGTCTCAGGTGCACATGCTTGGCTTGGTTGCAATTAGGCAGGAGTCTGCAGGGAGGGCAGACAGTAAATATTGAAAGGAAAATTCTAAGAGGCGTCAGGAAAGGCAGTGAGGAAGAGGTGGGTTTTGAGGAGGGATTTAAAGGTGTGGAGGGAGGGGGGAGGGGGCAAGGCGGATATGGGCAGGGAGGGAGTTCCAGGCATGGAGGGAGCAAGGGAGAAGGGACAAAGGTGGTTAGGGGAGCAGGGGAGATGAGGGAGAGCGAGGGAGGGGGCAGAGGAGGAGCGGACAGTGCGTGCAGGAGTGTGTAAGGAGACTAGAGCTGAGAGGTAAGGGGGAGCCAGGTTGTGAGGGATTTGTAAGTGAATGCCAGGAGTTTGCGAAGGATGCATTGGGGAAGGGGAGCCAGTGAAGTGAGGAGAGGAGAGGCTGCACGTGGTCCAAGCGATGGGCTGAGTGGATGACCCTAGCAGTGGAGATTTGGATGGAGATAAGGGGGGACAGGTGAGAGAGGGGGAGGCCAGCAAGGAGGAGGTTGCAGTAGTCAAGGCAAGAGATGGCCATGGTGTGGACAAGGGTTTGGGCTGAGGAGACAGAAATGGGCGAATCCATGGAATGTTGTGGAGGGCGAAGCGACAGGGCTTGGCAAAAGAGTCGATGTAAGGTTTAAAGGAAAGGTGAGTATTGAAGATGAAGCCCAAGCTATGGGCTTGGGGAATGGGGCAGATGGTGACCCCATCAATAAAAATGGACAGGGAAGAGGGAGAGGAAGGGTAGGGAGGAAATAAAGAGTTCAGTCTTAGCCATGTTAAGCTTGAGCTGACGTTGGGACATCCAGGCGCAGATATCAGAAGTACAGTTGATGAGGCGAGCTTGGACAGAAGGGAAGAGAGGGGTGGGTGGGTGGAGAGATAGAGGTGAGTGTCATCAGCATAGAGGTGATATGGAAGCTGTGGGAGGTAAAAAGTTTGCCAAGGGACAGGGTGTAGATAGAGAAGAGGAGAGGTTCCACAACAGAGCCTTGGGGAACCCCAACTGAGAGGGGGGCGGAGTTGGAATTGGGAAAAAACACCTTAAAGGAGCAGTCAGAGAGGTAGGAGAAGAACCAGTCAAGGACAGAGCCGCAGAAGCCTAGCGAGCAAAGAGAGTCCATTATTTATTCATTTATTATTATTATTATTATTATTATTATTTATTATAGGCATTTATATCCTGCACCCTCCTGCACACTGGCAGCTCAGGCAGTTAGGGAGTTTGTCAGCAGGTACTTGTTCTAATTCATGATGTCTGTATTTTATCATTTCAGGGCCAGCTGGTGAGGGGCAGATGAGGCTGATCTAAATCATAAGCCACAATTTTGTTCATTGGGCTGCCAAAATGGCAAGAGGAAAGAATTAGGGATCCCCAATGAGAATGAGTGACAGGGTGGAAATTGTTTGGAAGGGAAAGAAGGGCATGCTTTCGGAGCAGTTGCTGCCTACCCTGCATGATTTCTCAGTCTCGCAGCACCCTGACATCATGGTTATTCATTTAGGTGAAAATAATTTGACAACCGCTAAGGCCAAGGGCCTTGACTTAATAAATTGGATGAAGGCCAACATGTTTGAAGTTAAAGAAATGTTCTCTTGAGTAGCAATAGTGAGGACCCAGCTAGTGGAAAGGAGAGTGTGGTGTAGGTCAGTTAGACCAGGGAGAGTGGATGAGGCTTGGAAAAAAAAAATCAATAATGAAATTGAGAGGTGGATCCAGGTTCAGAGGAGTAGAAGCATCATTCAAGGGGAAATTCGGCATGCAAGGACAGAGCTTTTGGGGGAGAATGAGGTCCATTTGTCAACTGGGAATGGAAATGTACCTGACCATTCTCCATGATGTCCTCCATCATGTTATGTCTAGTTAGGCTGAGGGCCAGGGTGAGAACAAGTAAACCTGGCTGTTCTCTGTTGTTGGGGTCGAGTTAGCATTTTATGTTAGTTAAACTAAGTAGGTGAGTGTTCATGAAGACAATCATCTCCTTAAGAGATGGGGAAAAGTAACCCTACATAAGGGCTAGGTGTCGCCAGCATAGAGGTACATCCCAGCAAGTGAGGAATCCAATGTGCCCAAGGATTAATGCAGCCCTGGGTCCCCCACATCCTTGTTATCACTTCTGTCCCAATGGGAGACAACAGCTCCTCTCCACACAGAGGGTGTGTCTTTAGACATAACAAAGATCGAATGTCAAAACCCCATAGCACATGATTGGCCATTGTGTGTAAGCACCATAACAATCCCAACACCAATTTGGCTACCCGTTGAACACACAATGTGGAAACTGTGTTTGCATCACAAAGACAATGTGCATGCTCTGGCTCAACGCATGGCCAACGTTGTGTCTAATATTGCGTGGCATGTTACCAGGTACAACACGGGGAATGAGGCGGCAGCGCTTGTGTGCTAGATTGGGTGGTGAGCAAAACACCAATTTGCCCCAGGATGGGCTGTGTGTCTAAGCAGCTCCACATGGTGAACACAGGGCCAATCCGGTGTTCATTTCAAGGTCAAACCACACGTTCAGACACCCATTGATGTTATGTCTAAAGATACCCAGAGGCTTATACGGTTGGGTGGAGGGGGTGGGGGTGGCATTCGCTGGTTATTAATTAGTTGGGCTGAGAAACTGAGCATGCTTCAGGCAGCCTGGGAGTTATTGTCATATAGTTGAAACTGGACCCAGATCGTATGGGCCGGAGTCCCATCCCCCCCCCCCACAGTTGAATCTGAATTGTCAATAAACAGTGCAGTCTTTAAAACCCTTTCCTGTGCCCTTGTCTTCTTCCGAGAAGAAATGTGGCAGGGAGGGGGAGTCAGCTGAGGAGTCAATTTCCAGGGGCCAGAGGTGGAGAGGTTTGGAGTAGCAGCCAGTCTGCCAAATCACCATCCCTTTTTGCCTCAGTCTGTGATTGGCCAGGGGCTAGGCTGCACGGAGCCAATGGGGCTTGCGGTGAGGTGGGCGCAGCAAGAAACAAAACTGATTGCCTCCCCCCCTTCCCAACACCTTCTGAGCTAGTCACTGTTCCTGAATAGCAGGCGTTTCAGAAGGCTCCCTCTCTCCCAGCAGTTTTTGTTCCTTCCTATTCCTAATTCGTTTACATCCTCCTCCTATTTCACCAACCAACCCATTTACCTCCACATTATCATTTATTTAGATTATATTAGATAGATTTAGGTGTTATTTTTTGTTTTTACCCCTCCCTGTGTTCCCTGTGTTCAATCTTCCGTCCTCCCTCCCCCCTCCATTGAATCCTTTTCCCTCTCCCCCTTATTCCATCCCTGATTCCATTCCCCTGTTTTAAGTTTTGGATTTATTTAGAGTATGAATATTATTAGATTGATTTTCATTTCAGTTTTGTACCCCTCCCTGTGTTATTTGTGTTTCCCCCGGTGTAATATTGTATATATAGATAGATAGTTATTAGATAGACACTTACTAGATAGATATACATAGTAGTTAGCTTAGTTATAGAGACAGACAAGGACAAGGCCTTTGTAGGTAATTCGATTGTATTAGGACATTCGATTTAGTTCAATAGTTTTTAAAATAGTTAATAGCTGTTAGATTTAGTGTAGAGATAGATAGATATAAAAAAAGAAAGAGACACTCCAGCCCCAGGAGCCACTGTCAGGGTTCTGGGGCCTATGTTACAAGCAGGGAGGACTGTGGCCAATATATATCTAGAAGCTGCCACTCTTGCCCCAGGACCCACCATCATGGGTCTGGGGCCATCATTCCTCGCACAGAGGCGATGTCATTCCAATGCACCAAGAAACAGCCACTCAAGCCCCAGCACCCGCCGCCAGGGTTCTGGGGCCAAGTTACAGGCAGGGAGGGCTGTGGCCAATACCTAGAAGCTGCCACTCTAGCCACAGGACCCACCGTCATCGGTCTGGGGCCATCATTCCTCACACAGAGAGCCAATTTCCCAAAGCATCAAGAAAAAGCCACTCCAGCCCCAGGACCCACTGCCAGGGTTCTGGGGTGAAGTTACAGGCAGTAAGGACTGTGACCAATATCTACAAGCTGCCACTCTTCTAGCCCCAGGACCCACCATCATGAGGTTGGGGCCATCATTCCTCACATGGAGGCGATGTCATTCCAACGCATCAAGAAACAGCCACTCCAGCCCCAGGACCCACGGTCAGGGTTCTGGGGCCAAATTACAGGAAGGGAGGGCTGTGGCCAATATATATCTAGAAGCTGCCACTCTTCTAGGTCCAGGACCCACCATCAGGGTCTGGGGACATCATTCCTTCAACAGAGGTGTGTCATTCCACAGCACCAAGAAACAGCCACTCCAGCCCCAGGATCCGCTGTCAGAGTTCTGGGGCCAAGTTACAGGCAGGGAGGGCTGTGGCCAATATGTATCTAGAAACTGCCACTCTAGCCCCAGGACCCACCATCATGGGTCTGGGACCATCATTCCTCACACAGAGGTGTGTCATTCCACCGCAGAAAGAAACAGCCACTGCAGCCCCAGGACCCGCCATCAGGGTTCTGGGGCCAAGTTACAGGCAGGGAGGGCTGTGGCCAATATCTAAGCTGCCAATCTTCTAGCCCCAGGACCCACCATCATGGGTCTGGGTCCATAATTTCTTGCACAGAGAACCATTTTTCGAATGTCTGAACCAAACCGAACATAACCGAACCGAACTGCCAAACCCGAAATAGCATCAAACGCACCAAATGGCCAAACCGAACCGGACCAAATGGCCGAACCTGAACCGCGACCTGTTCACCCATGGCTAGCATGAAGGAGCAGGGTTTAAGGTGTGTGAGGCACCTTACTGTCTTACAAGGCAAGACCTGGCAGTGTTGTGCTGCAGGGGAACCAGTTTCCCGCCTCACTGTGAGCCTGGTGGGAGGATGAATAAGCTTCCATCTCTCACTCTCCATCCTCTTAGAGAACAGTGGGCAGTAGCTTTTCACCAAGGTTGGGCTGGGAAAACAGACTTTCAAGACCCACAGTTTTCATTTTCCTCACATTGGGGCTGATCCCATGCCCTGCATGCAACCCGCATGCACACACGTGTGCGCAACCCTCGGTACTGGCACTTATTCTGGACTGTGAATAGGGAAGCCTGGAAATGGATGCTAGACCAGGTGTAAAATGTGCCATAACATATGTTCGACCACTTTACATGCCACGGTCTGAGGTGGCAGTCGGGGCTGGGTACCATGGTGGCCATCCTGGACTGCCATGGCCACCTGTCATTCGACCACTCCATGTACTGAGGGGGAGGGGATGGGTGGATGCACATTTGGGTGCCTCCCCTCCCCCTCCCTGACCCAGCCACTGTAACATTTGTTCAGTGGCCAGGCCAAGTCCCAGTCATAGTGATAGCTCCCACCATGGTCTGGACTAGTTTGTGGCAGTAGCAGCAGCCACCACATCTGAAAACACCCTGGGTAGTAGAGTGTTCATGAAGACATCTCCTTAAGCGATGGGGGAAAGTAAGTTACCATGTGCAAAGTCTGGGTGCGGTCAGTGTAGGGGTACATCCCAAGACGTGAAGTTCCCAATGAATCCACGGGCTAATGTAACCCTGGGTCCCCCATATCCTTATTATCACTTGGGTCCTGATGGGGGACAACAGTGCCGCTCCTACCATGGCCTTATGCTTTTGGGTGGAAGGGGAGGTGGCATTAGCTGTTTATAGATTAGTTGGGCTGGGAACCTGAGCATGACTAAGGAAGCATGGGAGTTAATGTTATATAGTTGAAAATGGACTCACTTTGTGAGGGCAGATTCTCCTTCCCCTAGCTGAATCTGAATTGGCAATAAAAAGTGTGGCCATTAAAACACATTATGGGGTCCTTGGTTTTTTTTTTAGACAACCACCTCCCCACCCTGTACCCACCTTTCATGCATGTTTCAGGCCTGCATAGAGTGCCAATGCTGCCCTGAAACATGCATGATGGGTGGGTAATGGGTGCAGAGGTACTTGTCTAGAAACACCCCTTGTCACCTTCCGGGATGCTGTGACACAGGAAACCACTGATATAGAGGTCAAAATGGAAGAACATTCTCCACAGATGCAGAATAGTTCAACATATGTTTTCTGTTGGTGTACTCTTGATTTCATTAAAGTTGTTTTCTTTCTGATATGGATCTGGTCACCATCACCCATGTGTTCATCACCTCGAGGCTAGATTACTGCAATGTTCTGTACGTGGGGCTGCCCTTGGTGACTGTTCGGAAGCTACAGCTGGTGCAGATGGTGGTGGCTCAGCTTCTTTTAGGGACAAGACACTGGGAAGAAATTGTTCTGGTGGTCTGAAGTCTGCACTGGCTACGTATAGCTTTCTGGGCACAATTCAAGGGGTTGGTTTTGATCTTTAAATCTGTAAATGATCTGGGTCATATATCAAAAAGACCGCCTGTCCTACCAATCCCACTACGGCCCCTATGGTCGGCCAGGAGTGCCCTCTTGTAGATGCCATCTGTTACCCTTGTCTATAGGACGGGAGTGTGCAGGAGGGGGTTCTCATTTTTCTCCCCCAATTTTGTGGAACTCCCTTCCCCAGGAGGTTCAGTTGAGCGTGAGCCTAAGCATCTTCCAGTAGTGGTGTCAAACTTTTTTTTTTTTAAAGGCATTGGGTGGTGGTAGGGAAGGGGTTTGATTGGTTTGTGGGTAGGGTTGTGGGGATGGTGGGAGTTTCGAGGGGAGGGTGGGAGGTTTGTGTAAATTGTATTATTGTTATTGTTTTATGGATTGTGAGCTGCCCTGAAACTTTGTGGAAAAGGCAGCAGATAAATTGAAATCAATTAAATAAATCTCCCTTGATTTGAAGGGAATGGGGATCACACCCCATGTTTCCATTAGACCTAAAATGACTAGTCAAAGGGAACAACATTTTTGACATTTAGTATATTCAATTTATTTTAGCAAAACAGAAATGAAAATGGTATTCACTCCCATCTTCCCTTGTGGTTTTGAATCTTCATTTCAGTTCTTCACTTCATTATTTCAATCTTTTCATACTTTGGGCATTTTCACACACACATTAATGTTCTGGATTTTTCAGTCTTTTTCAGCCGCCGGTAAGTATGACCCAATCCCTGGGGGGGGGGGTTTAACACCCCCCCAACCCCCCAGGGATCACCCCTACTAAAGTTCAGTGCTTGCTTACCTTGCGGAGCTCCGGGTGCGGCGGCGGTGGGCGGTCCGGCGGCCTCAGCACCGGCTGTGGCTGCCGGCG
>QEPC01009399.1:26022-50342 GCA_003113815.1 Sphenodon punctatus | reverse complement strand
TACTTCAAGGTTTAGGTCTTGCTTTGATTTGAATGTCTTCACAAATAGTTATAGAATTGTAACATGGAATCACCATGCATTGTGAGGGTGTTAATGTGTAATGACTGAATGTTTGAATAAGAAAACAATAAAACTCATTTAAAAAAAAAAAAAACTGGTTAGGTAAATATAGTAATACCTCCCCTGGGGTAAAAACAAACATGACACTGTCCTGCTCTGGCCAGCTTTGTCCCCCCTGTGGTTTGCAGGTCACTGTCACTTTTGTGCTTGGGCCCCCAGATGTTTGCCGTGGACTGACCCTGGGCATGTTGGTGGCTAGCCTGGGTTGGCTACCATGGCAGTCAGTGATTGGTTGCAATGGCTGCTTGTCATGGTGGAAGGCAGGGTGCTGGCCATTGGTGGGGGCAGGGCTGAGACAGGCTCCCTAGTCAGGGTCATGTGTGGTCAGTTCCCCATTCAGACTCTACCTGTGTCAGGGGCGTGGTGGCGACTCGACCGGGTCAGAGTGGTTGCCGCACCACTGTAACTTTTGTTTTATGCATGGATGATCTAGGGGCTTTCAATCATGCTTGGAGAGTGGACACGTGACCATGTAAGGTACTTTCCAAGCCTAAAATTTTATTATTCTATCTCTAGATCTTTCCAATTCTAAAATTTTATTATTCTGTCTCTAGATCTATTATTAGATATACTGGACATAAGGGTGGATGGGTGGGGGACGATTTCTGTTGATGAGACTTTTGCTCCTTTCAACCAAGGCTCATCTTTAAAAGACTATGGATTGCCTATGAAAAGTAGGGAGAAAATAATTTTCAGGATTTCTTCAACAGACCCTGGAATAGCCTAAGAAGAAAATAACTTCTAGAGAATGGCAGTCTTGATCACCTTGGTAACAGAGTGTCTGCAACCAAATAATGATGATTATAGCAAATGATCTGTCATTCTCTTTTTTTAATGTTCATAATAAAATATGGAATATTTTATGTCTGATAAGCCGACTATTTCTTGCCAGCCGACAAAGAAAGCAAAATTACCCTTCTCTGTGACTTCCTTGGTTTTGATGTGTTTTCTAGTCAATTTGTTTTGATTTGTGCAATCAGAGCTTGCACTGGGGCAGGAGGTCTTAAGTATGAGAGGAAGTGAAAGCAGGGTTTAAATCTTTTAGGGAAATGCTTATTCTGCTTTTTTCTGCTTGGGGAAAAAAATAAAAAAAGAACCTTTGAAAACTAAGTAGCATAAGCCATTACATGTGGGCCTGAATCCAATCTTTTAGTTACATCTATGCCTTTAACTCTGTCTGAGAATGTCATTATAAAGAAATACAGTTATTACCTCTCATCTTGGTCCTCCCATCTTGGGAGGCACATATGTAGTCTTCAATCCTTCTGGATTACTTCAAACATTTCCTGAAGGCTTTTAAATCCAGTTAAGACAGTTAAGACAGATCTGAGAGAATTCTTTTGACACCCTGATCTTTTGCCAGTTCTGTGGGTAGAGAAACTTAGAAACAGACAACAGAGTTGTCATTGCTGTGGCTATTGAAATAAAAAAATGTTTCTTTATAATAAACCTATCATAAACACAATATATTGACCAGGTTAAGAACTAATAGAATGAGATGAGTTAAAGGAGAACATATGAGAAATGCTATTTGTTCTTAGAAATCAGGTAAATTTAAATATTTGGGACCGGTTTGTTTTGATGTATAGATGAAATGGATTGGAACTGCAGATTAGAATCCAATGTGGAAAGGGGGGCATATTATACATGAAATATGTTACTAAATAGCAAGGTATTTTCTAATGAGCAAAGTTTAAAATACACAGTATCATGTTCCAAGTGATTACCTTTGAGTTGTTGGTGGTATTGAGCTGAGGTTTTGTGACAGAAATGCAAGGTGCAGTTTTGACCTTTTAAAGTCATAAACTGTCTAGTCCCAATGTATCTGAAAGACCGGCATTCCTAGCATGCTCCACTATGACTAGAGGTGAAATGGGTACTAAATTTAGTACCTGCAGGTAATACAGGCATTTTCCCGTACTTTATCAGGTACTTGGTGAGTTACCCTGGTAGTGAGATCAGGGACCAAGAAACCCCCAAAGTCAGTAACTTCCAGTATCATTTTTTAAAATTTCCAGTTACTGATTGGTATATAAGGTTGGAAAACTGTACAGTTGAGATGCATTATTAAAAAAAAAAAATTGGGACTGGAAGTTGATTTTCCAGGGCCAGAAAATGACTTTCTGTCTGTCAGAAGGTAACTTTCCGGAACAGAAAAAAAAAAAAAAAAAAAGACATTGGAAGTCAAAAAAGTGACATGAAAGTAAGTAGGTATCAGACATTGATATTCCAGGGGTAGAAGTTGACATTCTGGGACATGGGGTACCCTTATTCGGTGACAATTGGGTACCAATTGGTACCTGATGTTGGGCTTATTTGGGTACCAGAAATTTATCCCTATTTTTGTGGGTACTTTTTTCAGCTCTAACCATGACTGCTGCAATTGTCTGGTAGTACTTTCTTGCAGGAACCACCTGCCAATCTTGTTCTTACAGCAGGAACCCATAGAGAAGCATTTTAGGTTACTGTCCTACTCTTGTGGAACTCCCTTCTCCTGGAGGTCGATCAGAGGTCGAGTCTGAGCATATTCCAGAGGCAGTGTAAAACCTTTCTTTTTGGCAAAGCATTTGGCAGGTGGGGATAGGTGGGGTTCCCAAGGGTGTGGCGAGGGGATGCGGGGGGGGGGGGTGTTAAAGATTTTTTTTGCATTTGTATGGTTTTATGTTGTAAGCTGTCTGGAGCCTTATGCAAAGGGTAGTGTAGAAATGGTAAGTAAGTAAGTAAGCTGTACCGTGTCAAAAACACCCAGGTGTGGGTGTTGTGGAATATGGCAAGAGAAATTGAAAACTGCTGGTGTTCAAGAATAAAGTTTTAGGAAAGTGCTGAGGTGTTATGGTGGGGTGACACGGGGGGAAAGGAACCCCGGAAGGGAACACCAGCTCGTTCACTCCCCACGTGGAAACACTCCCCTTTCGCACACAATCCCCAAGCGCTCGGGCTATATGCTCTCGTAGGGAAAAACTACCCCTCAGGATAATGGTTGGCCCCAGTATCTTAGTTAGACATAGGCCGTTTCATCATTGGGGTGGAGACAGCACGGCCCAGAGCTCAGCCCCCACTCGTGCAGCCAGGAGGCGTACTAGTACCCCCTTAGATTCCCACACCCCACACGTACTTGGAAAGGTGCAGGGGTTCAGACTGGTAGTGCCCGACACGTGGGGGTTAACAAGGGAGCTAAGCCCAGGACTGAGGTTTAGGGATATAACAGAGGTAACAAGGATTCCAGGGAGGGAGGTCACAGGGGATAGGGTTACCAAGGGGGGAAATGGTGGTTAGACTTTCACACGCACTCACTCACCTCGCTCTCTCTCACTCACCCTCCTTCAGTCACTCCAATCACGCTCTCAATCTCTCTTAGAACTTATCAGCACAGCACAACACAACACCACTCTTCGTTCGTCGCAAGGGGCCAGTCTCTCAGCAAGCTGATCACCGGCGATGCCCTTCAGTCTGCGTCTTCCTTTTATGGCCCAAGCCCCGCCCCAGGCCGCGCCCGTATGCGTGCAGAGCGACGCACCATGTCTGCAAGCCCCGCCTCTTTTCCCCGTCGTGCTGCCAGGGTTCTTACTGTGCGCCTAGCAGCCCGGTGTGGAGTCCCCGGGCCAGCGCTAGAAACCCCATGCTGATCCCTAAGTTGGGGAGCTAATAGGCGGCGCAATTGTGTCCCGCGCCGCCCTCTGGGCCGCCGACCCCTGAGGAACCTCACATGAGGTCTGTTGTAGATACAGGATGTTTTCAGACGTTACGGGGCCCGTTGGCCCCATACCGAAAACAACCCATTCATCCCCCGCCGGGATGATCCCGTCACGCTGTATCAGACGTTCCGGGGGATCCCGGCGGGGAATCTGGGAGGGGGCGGGGCCGTGTGGAGATGGGCGGGTGGCGGGGCCAATGCGGCCACAGCGTCTGGCCGAATTCGCCACGGCCCAGGATCCCGCCGGTGATCCCGGGCTGTGGCACCCGGCCAGACGTGCTCTTCTTTTGGTCCCCGCCGGGGATCACTTTCACCACGCTTCCCGGGAAAGTCCCCCGGGGAGCCCGGGAAGCATGGTTGAAATTAACCCCATGTGCAAATTGACTGTGGCGAACATCTGGCGGCTGCCAAACAGACGTTCGAGGCACAGTGACCACAGGTGGGTATTCACCGTGGTTCACTGTGATCTCGTAACATCTGAAATCACCCACAGGTACCGCAACAAGGAGAAGACATACCACCCAAGAGATCTTTGACACATCTTATGAGGTTCTTATAAGTGCGGGGGACAATACCAGGTGTTATAAATGCTGGAGTTTTGTAATGTGTGAACACACTATTCCACTTTTATGCAGTGAGATCCTGCAGCATTGTAAAACCCACTAGATGTGACTCTTACAAGGCTGTGAGAGTCTGCATAAAAGGAGAATAGTGCATTCACACATTATAAAACTCCAACATATATAATACCCGGTATTATCTCAAGCTCTTATAACAAACCGTCTTGTCATGTGTAAAATGCCTTAGGTGTTGACGTCTAGGTTGAGGCCTTGGGGTGTAAGGGTACAAAGTCTGTATATCCAAATGTTCTCCTTGTCACGAGAATAGGGGAAGGGAAGGGGTAGGAGGGAAAGGAAGGGGGAAGGGACGGGGCCTCCTGGTCTGTATCACACGCACTCCAGGGAAGGGGCGGTTTGCCTCGTTTAACTATGCCAGCCACAAGTGAAAGATGGTCCCTCAGGGTGGTATGTGGGCTTTCCCTCTGACTTAGATAAAGTAATTCTTTATCAAGAATGGGATAATTCCTTTCTGCAGGGGTTAGCTGGCGGGAGTAAAAGACGCACGGTAGGCGACAGCCTGAAGGTCCCACAGCCTGTGATAGTACTGCTCCAATAGCGACACTGGATGCATCAGCTTCCACAATGAAAGGCTGAGTAACATCTGGGTGTCGCAATAAAGGGGCTGACATGAAGGCTTGTTTTAAATAGCTGAAAGCATCTTGTTGGGGTTTTTCCCATTCAAAACTCACCCCTTTTCGTAATAAGGAAGTAAGTGGCTTGGTGAGGTCTGCATATCAGGGAATATATTGGCAGTAATAGTTTACGCTTCCGAGGAAGCGTTGTAAGGCCTTGACTGTCGAAGGAGGCGGCCATTGATTAATGGCTTCTAGTTTGCTAGGGTCCATATGGATTCCATCGGCTGAAATAATAAACCCCAAAAAGGGAACAGTAGAGGCATGAAAAACACATTTTTCAATCTTACAGTATAGCCGGTTTGCGAGAAGGCGTTTCAGTACTGTCCTGACATGGTGGGTATGTTCTGTTAATGTAGTGGAGAAAATAAGGATATCATCTAAATAGGCAATTACGTATAGGTCTAGCAGATCCCTCAGGATATCGTTGATGAAGTGTTGAAATGTTGCCGGAGCATTAACAAGTCCATAGGGCATAACAAGATACTCAAAGTGTCCGAACCGTGTTCGGAAAGCCGTTTTCCATTCATCCCCCTCTTTGATACGAACCAGATTATAGGCACCCCTAAGGTCGAGCTTCGTGAAAATGGAAGCTCCCTGGAGCTTCCCAAGGAGCTCAGGGATGAGCAGCAGGGGATACCTATTTTTGATAGTGACCTTATTCAATCCCCGATAGTCAATACACGGCCGTAAATCTCCCTCTTTCTTAGGAACAAAAAAAAGGGGGGGCCCTGCCGGGGAGGTAGAGTGACGGATAAAGCCTTTAGCTAAGTTGTCCTTAATGTATGACCGAAGGGTTTCGGTTTCCCCAGGGGAGAGGTTATAGATCCGTCCAAAGGGGGGTTCACTCCCCGGCATTAATTCAATAGGGCAATCATACGACCGGTGAAGAGGGAGTTCTGAGGCCTCACATTCACTAAATACGATGGCTAAATCCAAATATGGGGAGGGTATCTTATTTTCCAGGGCTGAGGATATGGACAGAGGAGGAGCCCCGGGGGAAGGGGGAAAAGGGATAAGGTGAGGAACCCAGGAGGGGGAGGTAAACCGCAGGGTTTTTTGGGTCCAATTTATCAAGGAGTTGTGTAGCTGCAACCACGGGAGGCCTAAAACAAGGGGGAATAAAGGGGAGGTAATTAGATCAAATTGAATATTTTCATGATGGGAGCCAATGGTACATTTCAGGGGTGCAGAACAGAGTAATAATGGCCCAGAGGCAAGGGGGGACCCATCGATAGTTTGAACCACTTCGATGGAGGATCGAGTTAGTTGGGGGACCCCCCCTGCGGTAGCAAAAGCAAGATCCATAAAATTCCCTGATGCCCCAGAGTCCACCAAGGCCATAACTATAATGGATTGGGAAGGGGACCATTGTAACGTAAGGGGACTACTAAGTTGTTGTGAAGATAGGAGGGGGATACAGCAAGTTACCGGGAAGCTCCCCCGCCTTCCCGGCTCCACGTGTTTCCCGACCCCACAGGGCGGGCTCTCTTCTCAGGACATTCTTGTGAAAAATGAGTGCCCGCCGCACAATAATAGCACAGACGCAACTGATGTCGTCGTTCTCTTTCCTCCGGGGTGGGAGGACCCCTTATGACCCCTATTTGCCTCCGGGCATTGAAGAATTCGGGGGGGAAGGCCCTGACACCCTAGGGGTCCACATTCCCATTCCCCTACCTTGGTCCCGACGTTTTTCCCTTTTACGTTCAGTTAGACGCTCATCAATTTGCAAGGCCACAACTACCATCTCCTCTAAAGTATCTGGTGTGGTAGTAAAACAGGCCAACTGATCCTTAATTTCATCATTAAGGCCTTGACGAAACATGGCCCGAAGAGCGGAATCGCTCCAGCCTAAATCAAAGGCTAGTTTTCTAAACTGAGTTATATAATCTAATAAGGGGGTCTTCCCTTGTCGAATGTGGAGTATAGCTTGCTCCGCATCTCTAACCCGATGGGGGTAGTCAAAAAGAAAACAAAATTGCTTCAAAAACCCCTTATAATCCTGAAGCAAAGCATCATCTGCGGCCAAGAGGGGGGTGGCCCAATCCAGGGCCACTCCCCCCAATAGCCCCACGATGTAAGCTACCTTGGATTGATCGGTGCTATAAGTTAAAGGCTGGGTTTGAAAGGTTAGCTTACAAAGGGCCAAGAATCCTTGACAGGCTCGTCTGTCCCCATAGAATTTATCTGGCCGGGGAGCTTTTGGCTCTCGGGGAGCTAGGGGAGCTACCAGGGGAGCTGGGGCAACAGCCCCTCCAAGGTCCTCCCCTTCCTCCATAGGGGACAGGGGGGTTGTATCGGTGGCTGCCTGTAATGCTCGGTATTTTGCCCGAAGCTCCTTGTTTTCATCCCTTAAGTCTTGGACCTCCATCGTAAGGGACTGTACTGCATGCAATAACTCCTGAATCTGCTCCTCTGCAGCCATAATCCCTGAATCACGTGGGAGGCAGGTGCCGGTGATTCTGTCACGAGAATAGGGGAAGGGAAGGGGTAGGAGGGAAAGGAAGGGGGAAGGGACGGGGTCTCCTGGTCTGTATCACATGCACTCCAGGGAAGGGGCGGTTTGCCTCGTTTAACTATGCCAGCCACAAGTGAAAGATGGTCCCTCAGGGTGGTATGTGGGCTTTCCCTCTGACTTAGAAGGCAACCCTTTTCATCATCGGGACAACGAGAGAAAACCAATTGCCCCACAGGGAAAGGGGAGACAAAAGACTGCAGATCCCACTCACACCAATTGCTATGTGGGGCCCAGGAAACCGTGAGGGCTGGTGGGGAAAGGAAGGGATGGGGTTTACCCAGGGAGAGGTGAAACAAGGGGGGGGCAAGGGGAGAAAGGAGCGGGGGAAGGAGGAACTAGGGAAGTGATGAGGCAGGGGCAACAATCACAACTGGTACAAGACGTATGGAAAACTTCACCACCAGGGGTCACTGGGGGGGAATAAGGTATAGGGGTCAAGGTGATCCACAGACTTGGACTGACGCGTTCCACAAATACAAGACTTACAACAATGGGTTAAAGCACACTCACACACACTCACCTCTGAAATATGACAAGCAGCGAAGGGGGAGGGAAACACAGGGACTCCAGACACTCTCTCTCTTTCTCTTAATACTAACAGGCAGGGGTTCAACTACGAGTATCACTCAAGCAAGGGGCCAGTCTCTCGCAAAACGATCACTGGCGGGGGCTCCAAGTCCCGCCGGTAACCTTTATAGTCCCCTGCTCTCAGGGCAAGGCTGGGGCGTCCTCCACCCCCCTGGAAGCACGTCAGGGAGCATTGCGTTGGGGCGGGGCTTCCCCTGTTCCCCGTCATGCGGCGCTAGCCCCTCCCCCTACTAACGTGCTTCAGCTGTTTCTGTCTGCCGCTTCTTGCGGCGAAGTCCCCGGCATTGCGTACGCGGCACGGGGGGGTGCCACCTGACACTCCTTTTCTTCTATTGACAGTTGTATATGTAGATTCTCTATGAGGAAAATTACCAAGTCCAAAAGGCTATGGCTATCAGAATTAAAATGTTTAGAAACGGGTTGGTCTAGCTTCTTCATGATGATAGCCGATTTGTGGTTTCTAAAATGTGTGCAAAGGTCAATAGTTATCTTTCCAACGTACTGAATGGAGCATACAGGGTGTTTGCATTCAATAACATATATGAGATAGTTGGATTTAAGGGTGATGTTCTGTTTAATGAAGTAGGTCTTGCTGTTTATTCTCCTTTAAAAGGTTTCAGTCTCTCTTATGTATGTGCAGGTGATGCACCGACTGGAATTACAACAGTATGATCCTGGATTGGAAGGTGGTTTAATTTGGGCTCTTACTAGAAATTTGTGTAGGTTGGGAAGTTGATGGAAGGCGATGAGAGGGGGGTTTGTTAATAGATGTAGTGTGACGTGGTGAGTTGGCAACAAGGGATAGCTTTCCTTAATAGTCAGATGAAAATTAGGGGATTCCAGGTGGACGTCAACTACAAAAGGGATGTGTTGTTGTTTATTATATTCATTCAAAGGTTTTTGGAGGTGCGAGTTCCTTGTGAGAACAGATGCTCAGTAGATGTTGTGGACAATAACATGTGGAGAATATCTCCTACAAAGGAATTTTTTTTGAGCTTGTTAATTTTTTTGAAGTAATTGGTGTTATTACAGATACGTTTAATTCTCAGGGTTAAGCTGTAGATGATATTCTTCCTTACATATTTGGGAATTGGGATGGCATGATTTCCAATCGAAATATGTATGGGCATCTGTTGGTTTACTGTATAGATCAGTGATAATTTTGTGTTTGTAAATAGAAAAACATCCAAAAAAAGGATTGTGAGAGTTTTCTATAGTGTATTGCATGTGCACTTAATATTAGGATGAGCAGAGTTGATCTCATCTTTGATATGGTCTACGTTACCCTTGCCACTGGTCCAGATAATAAACATATCATCAGTAAATCACCACCAAACTAGGGGTCTGTGTTTAGTATTCTTGAGGATAGTTTGTTCCGGGTTCCCCATGAATAAATTGGCATACGAAGGTACCATATGTGTTCCCATGGCTGTGTGTTGTATTTGCAAGTAGTGTTTCTGGTTGAAGGTGAAGTTGTTGGAAGTAAGAACCAGTTTGGCTAGTTCAGTAATCACCTCTGTAGGTTGTTCCTTAGAAGTTCTGTTGTTGAGGCAATCATTCAAAGATTGGATACCTCAATTTTTAATATGTTGGTATATAGTGATGTAACATCAAATGTAACCAGTATGGTGCTGAAACTGAATTGCTATTGTTTATTCAAGACTTCAATCTTCTGTAGGAACTTATTAGTGTCTTTAATATAAGATGGAAGGTTTTGGACCAGATTTTGTATGTGTGAATCAATATACAGAGCGATTGGGTGATTTCAGAAGTGATGTGGTGAATGTCCACCACAGTCAACCTCAGTCAAATGCAGAGGGTGGTGAAAGCGCCATGTATGTCTGTTTGCTCGCATCCAGATGTTCACCATAGTCAAACGTGGCCCGGGGTGAAGCTAACCATGCTTCGTGAGGTCGGGGCAGGAGGAGGTTCAAAAGTGTGATGAATGGTCACCACGGTAGGGGTGAAAGAAAAGTAACTTCTGAACGGAAACCCGCAGCTGCGGTGCAAGGAATTGACCCCAGCTGTGGTACATTCTGGGGCTCGAACCACAGTCCATGTTTCGACTGCATGTCTGTTGTGTTCCCCCGGCCCATGTTCTCGCTGATTGCCCCCGGGCGGTGGTCACAATCCTGTCACATCTGTTGGGGCCGCACGTGTCACCACAGTCCATGGTGAATCCATTCACACCAGGGTGGGATTCACTGTGGTGAATTGGAACGCGTCACTGCTGAAATCACCCATTGTTTCTGTGGCTGTATGGTTGCCTGAAACAATAAGGCGTCCTGGGTTATTAGGCTTGTGGATTTTAGGCAACATGTAAAATCTTCCAGGAATGGAGTTAGGATTGATGAGAAGTGAGGCTGTATCTTTATCAATAAGTCCCTTCTTTGTAAACCCTTGGATGGTTTTGGAGATGTGGTCATTAAGATCTGATGTGATGTTCTTCTTGAGGGGTATGCAAGTGCTAAGGTCATTAAGTTGTCTTAAACCTTCTGAAATGTAGTCCTGGGTATTAAGTACTAATACAGCTCCACCTTTGTCAGCAGGTTTGATAATAATATTCCTTCTTAATTGGAGAGTAGATAAGGCGGTCCTTTCTTCTTTAGATAGGTTTGTCATAAGTAGGTGTATGTTGATGTTTCTATACACTGACAGGAGGAAGGTCTCACAGGATTCCTGTTGGTAGGAGGTGTCCAGGTCTTAGGTGGAAGAAAACTGGAAAGAGGGTCCTTCTGGTAAGTTAATATGTGTTCACTGCAATCGTCATTGAAGTATTCTGCTAATCTACAACAACATTCAAAAATGTTTATGCCACTTTTCATCCTTGCAATATTGTGTTCTCTACGTATAATGCAGAAGTTGAGTCCTCTACACAGAAGCTTAATCTCTAGGAATGTGCGAACAGAAAGCGGTTCAGATGTTCGGTCGTTCGGTCATTTGGTTTAGGAACCGAGTTTCGGTTCGGTCATTCGGTTTGGGACCCGAGTTCGGGTTCGGTCATTCAGTTTGGCAGAGTTTGGTATGGCCGCACATTTGGAAAATTGGTATCGATATCCGTGCTGATATTGATACTGATTTTGAAGATTTTATTTTCAGTATCAGTATCGTTTGGCCCTGAGACATTATAAGATTGTTATTTTTATGTCTTATTATATTGTTAATTTTTGTTTATTTTTTATTGAAATTTTTAATCTAATATTATATATATCTACACTAAATCTAACTGCTATTAACTATTCTAAAACCTATGGAACTAAATAATATCTAATAACTACAAAGGCCTAGTCCTACAAACACACTATAACACTGAATCACTACACACTATCTCTCTATAACTAAGCTAACTCCTACATCTATCTATCTATCTATCTATCTATCTATCTATCTATCTATCGGGAATGGGGGGTGGGGGGGACAAAGACAGCTCACACCAAACAACACAGGGAGGGTTACAAAACTGAAATGAAATCTAAATCAATCTAATCCTACTCTAAATAAATCCAAAAACAGGGTAAGGGAATCAGGGATGGAATATACAAAGGGAGGAGGGGAGGATTCAATGGAGGGTAGGGAGAAAGAACACAGGGATGGGTAAAAAATAAAAATAACACCTAAATATATCTTCTAAATAAATGATACTAGGGAGGTAAATGTGTGAGATGGGTGAAATAGGAGGAGGATCGCAATCGATTAGGAACACAAACTGTTAGGTGAGGGAGACTTCTGAAAATGCCTGCTGTCAGGAACAGTGGCTAGCTCAGAAGGTGTTGTAAGGGGGTAGGGCAATGACTTTTGTTACTTGCTGCGCCCACCTTGCCACAAGCCCCATTGGCTCTGTGCAGCCCAGCCCCCACCCCCCAGCCCCCATGTCTAATTGCAGACTGCGAAGCCAGTGGTCTGAGGAGGGATGGTGATTGAGCAGGCTGGCTGCTACTCCAAGCCTCTCCACCCCTGGTGCCTCGAAGTCTGCTCCTCATCTGTGCACTCCCCCTCCCTGTGCCTGCCTGTGTCTGGCAGTCACGTTTTTCCCGACCAAACTCACCCCAACTCTACCCGAACGTGGCCAAACTGTCCGGTCATTTTCGAGTTTGGATCAAGTTTGGATTGGTCGGTTCAGGTTCGGTTCAGAAGTTTGGTTTGGTCGTCTGAACAGACACAGTCCAGTCCAAACTCTGAACATCCAAACCACGTTCACACATCCCTATTAATCTCACTTTGTGATATTCTGCCATTCGAAAGGTCAATGACCATGTTAGACTTATTATTTGAAGATACATATGCAGGTCTTCTAAACCTTCTATTCCTAGTGTGTTTTTTGGTGGTATCAATCTTGAAAGTGGATAAAAACATAGAACCTAGAAGCCAACACCTAAGATCTTCCTCATCTTTAGTACTTCTCCCCTCCCTTTCAGCATCACCTGTCTTAGAATTCTTCTTCCCTCAACACTCTACACTCTGTTACCTTGACCCCCAGCAGCATACAATTTAAATTCAACTGGTTACTGAAGAAGGCGGAAGCTGAAACATTTAAATAAAATTTTAAATATATATATATATATATATTCCATCCCCTCTGCTCCTTCCTATCCCCAGCGCCTACCCCCACCCCCACTTGCTGTACCTGATTGATCACTGGAGTCTGTGGCTGCACTGCCTTGTGCTGCTGGTGGTTCTTGCTCTGTCCTTTGCTACAGAGGGGAGTCCATTTCTTGCACCTGGACCCATCCCAACCTAGCGAGACCCCTGTCCAGGGTGCTGGCTAGGCCCTCTCATGGGGAGTTCTAGAGCTGTCCTGCGTCTTCCTGGGTCACACTAGGGACATGCAGTCCCAGCCCCAAGATCCTGAGAGCTCACAACTCCCAGATACTTTCCATTATCTCCACTCCCACTTTCTTGCCTTTTGCTCTTGCTTTCAGACTCTTGGTTCACATCAGGGCTCCGAGCCTTCCCCTAAGGGTTTATTGGACAGGCATAACCACAATCCCTCCTAAAGCCATCTCAGAGGCAGAGCCCTCCCTGACTCTCACCTCTCTTGAGCCCTTGGGAGACTGAGTTTTTCTCTCTCACTTTCTCTCCAACCCTCACTCCTGGGCTGCCTAGTCCTCAAGCAGAGTTTCCCCGCAAATCTCTTGGTTCTCACTCCACACTGGGTTCATCAGAGCCTTCCCCATGCGCTCTGCTGGCCAGGCATCGACACCCCTGAAACCATCTTACCTCAGAGGACTGATGCTGTTACTAGTGTTACTATGGTTGGCATTAGTGTTCTTAAAGGGGCCAGGCTACCTACTAGCCTGCCCTTCTCAAGTTGCAAATGAATGTAGTTTCTCTGAGATAAAGGGAACCTTGCTCATTTTCTCTGTGAATATCTGGCCTATGTCTCTTCAGGTCTACCCAACTGGATAGGTCATCACTAGCTGCTATCTTTTCTTCAGAATCAGCTTCCAAACAATGGTCTGATTTGATCTCATTTTATCTATTAATCACCACTGAATTCAGCAGTGCTTAATTGAACTCTGTGCAAAAGGAAGCATAATTAAGCTATTTGTCTCTAAGCTGGAGAATGAGCTGAGATAAACTAACCATGTCTTAGGGATATATGTGAAATATCATCAGAAATATTGTCCATTATTTGATGGCCTAAGGCAAGCATGTGTCAGAGCAGAACCCATTATGCAACATTCTGCAGGATAGTAAACACCTTCAAATTTGGTTAAAGTCAAGAAAATAATTCAAATAATATTCTTTAAGGGAATTAGTCCAAAGGATTATAGACATGAAAGCTGATGATTGTACTGATGCTGTTTTAAAGGCCTCTAAAACTATTGTTTCCCTTTTGCCTTGCTTGCAGTACTGTGCATTTAAGTTCTGGATATTGGTCATCTTGTGGTTTCCGTCTGACTAGTTTCTCTGACTTGGCTTCAGTAATTTATGGCTGTAAGAAAGAGTCTATGGGTGTTTTTGGAAGTGATGGTGCCCACTGCTGTCTCAGACTTACTGGTGGGGGGGGGGGCATGCCATCACTCTGGTCATGGTCCAGTGACGGCTGACATGGCACCAGGTCCCCCACCACCACTCCGGACCAGGTCCAATTAAAGCCTGCTTTACTATGGATCCCGCAGTCAGATCCCAATGGTGGTGGCAGCAAGCCGGGGCTGTGACTAGGGGATTTCTCCAAGTCACAGCCGAGGCTAGCCCCCACTATGGTCAAGAACAAGCCTGGGGACACATCTGGTGCATGCCTTTTGACTTGACAGTGGCATCCTGTTTAAATTGCACTAAAGCAGGTTAAACCATGCCACCATCACATCTGAAAGCACCCTATGCTTGTATATTTATTAATTATTATTATTATTATTATTATTATTATTATTTATATAGCACCAGCGATGTACCTGGCACTTTACACAGAATAAGATAGACACGGACCCTGCCTGAGAGCTTACAATCTAAAGACAGGTGGAGGGGAGACAGGGAAGGGGGAACAGAGGGAGAGACAAGGGATGCGACATTCATGGGGATGCCAGAACTCAGGTACACTTTATTGGCTTGGTTAAAGTAAATTGGGAGTTTGCAGATAACAGGTGGGGAATAATCTTGGGTGGGGATTATTAGCAGGAGTTAGGAAGGGTGGAACAGAAGAGGTGGGTTTTGAGGAGGACTTGAAAGTGTGGAGGGTGGGAGCAAGGCAGATGAGGGCAGGGAGGGAGTTTCAGGCGTGCAGGGCAGCAAGGGAGAAGGGACGAACCCGGTTGGCGGAGCAGGGGAGGCATGAGAGGGAGAGGGAGGGGATGGAGGAGGAGCGGAGTGCTCGAGCAGGGGTTTCAAGGGAGATCAGGGAAGAGAGGTAGGGGGGAGCGAGGTTGTGAAGGGCTTTGTAGGTGAAGACGAGCTTGTGCAGAATATGCTCAGGAAGAGGAAGCCAGTGGAGCAAGGAGAGGAGTGGCTGCATTTGGTCAAAGCTATGGGCTAGGTGGATGATCCTGGCAGCAGAGTTTTGAACAGAGATGAGGGAAGAAAGGTGGGAGTGGGGAAGGCCAGCGAGGAGGAGGTTACAATAGTCAAGGCGTGAGATGACTAGGATGTGGATGAGAGCTTTGGCAGAGGAGACAGACAGAAAAGGGCGGATCTTAGCATTGTTGTGGAGGGAGAAGTGGCAGGATTTGGCCATGGAGTCAGTGTAGGGTTTGAAGGTAAGGTGCGAGTCGAAGATGAAGCCCAAGGTGTGAGTTTGGGAGACAGAGAGGATGGAGACCCCATCAATGGCAATTGACAGGGAAGAGGGAGAGGAAGGATTGGGAGAGAAGATCAGAAGTTCAGTTTTTGCCATGTTCAGTTTGAGTTGGCTTTAAGACATCCAAGTGGAGATATCAGAGAGACAGTTGGTGAGACGAGCTTGAACAGAGGGGGAGAGGGAAGTAGTGAAGAGAGAGAGTTGAGTGTTATCAGCGGATAGGTGGTATTGGAAACGTCAGAGGCAATGAGATTGCCTAGGGATTGGATATAGATAGAGAAGAGGAGAGGGCCAAGGACAGAGCCTTGGGGAACCCCGACTGAGAGGGGTAGGGAGGAGGAGGGGGCGGAGTTAGGAAAAGATAAATTGAAGGAGCAGTCAGATAGGTAGGAGAAGAACCAGTCAAGGACAGAGAGCCAGAATCCCAGGGAGTGAAGTGATTCAAGCAGGAGGGAGTGGTCAACAGTGTCAAAGGCAGCAGAGAGATCAAGGAGGACAAGAATAGAATAAAGGCGGTTGGATTTAGCCACAAAAAGATCCTTGGTGATCTTAGCAACAGCGGTTTCAGTGGAGTGAAGTCAGATTGGAGGGGGTCAAGGGAGGAGTTGTTGGAGAGTAGGTCGAGGCAACAGTAGACAACGCATTCAAGGAGTTTGGAAGCAAAAGGGAGGAGCGAGACAGGACGGTAATTAGAGGATTCAGAGGGATCCAGAGTGGACTTTTTGAGGATGGGGGAGACAGTGCCTCTATTAAAGGCAGAGGGGAAGGAGCTGGGAGAGAGGGAGAGGTTGCAGGAGGGGAGTGTTGATGGTGGAAGCAATGGAGGTCAGGAGGCGGGAAGGAATGGGGTCCAGGGGGCAAGTGGAGGGGTTGGAAGAGGAGCGCAGGGAGATTTCCTCAAGGGAGGCGGAAGGGAAGGAGGACATGGGAGTGGTGGGGGAGAAGGGAGAGGGGGGGAGTGGTTGGGGGAGAGGACTTGGAAGCGATTTCCAAGTGGATCTTTGTCAATTTTAGAGGTGAAAAAAAGAGCAAGATCCTGAGCAAAGAGAGACCTCCATAGGAGAGGGTGGCAGGGGTGACAGAGTCAGTGAGGGAGATCCAGCTTTCAGTAAGGGCGAGAAGGTGAAGGGAGTGGGAGAAGAAATGATCATGAATATAGGGAGCTTTATTAGCTGAGGACCAACCGTTCCAGAGGGAACAGGAGAATGGGAGTTGATCATCAGGGGGAAGACAGGGATTGGGGATAAAATTAGAGGAAGGAGGGCGATGGGATCGGCGGAAGACGGGTGCTGTGGCAGAGGGGCAGGAGGGAAGAAGTGGTGGGGGGAGGAGGCAGCGGAGTGGGGACGGTGGAGAGAGATGGCAGGCTTAGTGGGAGGCTGGAGGAGAGGGGAAAGAAGTAGGGGGAGAAGCAGGTGAGAGGGAAGGGGGAGAGGGGAGAAGAGGGGTGAGAGAAAAGGACAGGCATCCTGGTGGGTCGGTTACAGAGAGGGGAGCTGGGATGGATCTTGTAGTTGTGCTGGTAGCCACAGCCACTGCCTCTGCCTGCCAACGGCCCGCCAACGGCTCTTTGCCCTTCGGCCGCCACCCAGAGGGTGTTGCCCTCCGGGCTGCTCTGCCTTATGGCAGTTGGTAGTTTATTTGGGGAGAGGGCACACAGAGTCATCCACCTGAAGCAGATCCCAGTAGTCTGTAAAGCTCAGTCCCCACTGCACAGCTCCCTCTATCCACCCACCGGGCTGCTCTGCCTTATGGCGGTTGGTAGGTTACCCAAAATATATGAAACGGACCTAATAATGCTCAGATTTCATTTTGAGGTGAGAGGGGATGAAAAATACAAGTCGTTGTTGAATGTTGCTTATTTTATAATGAATGCTGGAAGAAGCTGGATACTTTATGAATGATAGAAATAATTAATTCAAACCTCGGGAGAAATTTTAGTAGGGAGAGAGGTCGATCCCTTTATCAAGCCCAACTACAGCATTGACCAACAATTTGAATAATAGCGACAGCTGAAATAGGGACTCACATCTTCATTTTGGGGAATATTCCATTTTGGTGACTTGGGAAGTATTTGATCATTTCTGTAATTTGATGACATCATTTTTAATAATTATGCATGCGTAGTAGCGCTAATATTGCTGAAATGATATGACCTAAATACAGCCCCTCCCAAACCCAGAAAAAAAACAACTAGAAAAAAAAGACAGAAATCTAACAGTGTAAACAGATATAAGTTGTTACCGAAATTGCCATTTTGGATTCAAGTATGGTATATCTGACAGGCTTCCTCATTTTTTCCGATGTTCATATCAGGTTTAGTACAGAGGTAGTAACTGTGTTAGTCTGGAGGGTCAGGAGAGACAGTATAGCACTTTAGAGTGTAAGAAGGAGGCATGAAATTTTGTAGACAATCATCTACTTTATCATATGCTTGATGTTAAATGGCAAGGAGATACTATCTTGGCATACTCATCTGCAAAAGAGAGATGCTACCTATGCAATGAAGAGAGTTTCCCCACCAACCTGCCTTATTTTCCAAGAACTGTCAGGGAAAACATGCACCACAGTACATGGACTCTCCCCAGTTATTCCTGCTAATTTTTAACAAGGTTAATGGGAAGTTTTTCCCTTTGTGGTCTAGTTCACATGCAGTACAAAAGAAACTATGTTTTCCCCCGTTCTGATAAATTGCTTGACTCAAAGGTCAATAATGGTATCATGTATCACAAATCACTTGTGGTGCCAAGCAGCGCTTAAGGGCACATGTTTTAATGTGATCTGTCAGCCCCTACTTAACAGATTTAGTAGTTACTTGTAATATATTAAGAATTCCATTTTTAGGTTTTAGCTTTCAACCCAAATAACAGTGGGAAATTGATTGCCAGCTCAGTGGCTTGAGAATGAAACCAGATTGCTGAGCATGAATTACAGCCGCGAAAATAGCAGTGAGATTCTGGGAGGGAATGTGATAAATAGGAAATGTTTTTTGGAATAAGTTGAAGACAAAGTGTGAGTTATCGTGCTCTGCAGCCCCAACAAAATCTCACTTGCACATCTGGGGTGTGAACTAACGAAGGCATTGTTAGAAACCCGAGTCTAGTTTGCTTGTGAGGCCAGCAAGAGACAAATATAAGAAATTGGAGGTGATGGAAGGGATGATTAGTACGAGGAATTCACTGAAATGTACTCCAGCATCCTGCAGTTTGGTCTTGTTATGAGTTTCTGCATGGTATGAAGCTGATGGGAGGGAGGTGGGAAGGACAGCCAGGCTTGGTTTTAGTGTGTAGCTGGAGTGGGCAGAAGCCTTTTAAATTTGCCGGTCTAAGCTCAGACCAAGTTCTTGCATTGTTGCTGCTTCCCTGATGCCACAAGCTGTGAGCTTACCCAGCAAGTAGAGGAGGAAATGCTGCTCCTTTCTCATTGATCTGCTGCTCAGCAGGTCTGTCCTGTCTGCAGTGACAGAACAGATCTCTTTTGTCAGCAGATCTCTCCTGTCTGTCTCCTGTCCCTGGAAAAAAAGGACTATTATGGGAGCTTGCACATCAGTCACAGGAGGGAGTGCTGTTCCTTCCCCGCTGACCAGCTGTTCAGTATGGTACACCCATCCTGTCTGTAGTGCAGACCCCAAGCTGGGAATCTGCAGTGCTGGTGGATGGTATGGTCTTAGAATTTGTGGGGTGCAGAATGAAAATAAAATGTATTTAATTATTTTATTTATTTACCCATTTTTATCGCACCCATCCCTTGGAGGTTCAGAGTGGCTTACAGAAATATAAAATACAAGCAAACAAAAAACATATGAAAACTATTTAAAAAAAAATCCCAAACCCCACCCACTAACCCTATTTTCAACCCCTCCACTCATCCCAAAGAAACTTATCCCCACCCTTGCACATACCCACCTCTCACTGGAGGCCATGGTATAATTCCCCATTCCCCGCAAAATACCCCAATTCCCCTATCCCCACTCACCAAATGCCTTTTCAAACAAAAATGTCTTACACCACCTCCAGAAGATGTGTGGGCTCGGGCTCAAGTGGACTTCTGGGGGAAGGAAGTTCCATAGCATAGGGGCAACAACTGAGAACGCCTCCCCGCGATCCCTTGTCATAGGAACAAGACTAACAGGCAGTACCCATAGGGAGGCCTGGTGGGGTCCCTGGTGCTTTCCCCCCATATCCCTGCTACTTTGTGGGGCACTAGAGATAGTTGTGTCTGGGGCCCGCCTGGGATGGAGTAAGGACCCTGACCTGGTGAAAACAGAAGCAGAAAATGGAAGTAGAAAAAATATCGGGACCCAGGGTAGTTGCGCAAGGTCCCCCTGTGATAAGGCTACCATCATATCTGCCACCATTTTTGAAGGATTGCCTGGCTGCTGGGGGATTCCCAGCTATAGGGCAAGTTCACAGCTCAGGGCCTGCGATGGGGGCAGGCAATTCTATGGCAGGCATGAGGGTGCACCTCAGGTGATACAGTCTTGAATGTCAGCTCAGGAGTAGGCTCAGGGTCAGCAGATGAGAAAGGTACCTTAATGGGCTGTGAGAAGAAGTGCATCTGTCAGTCTTTGCTGACCTAAGAGCAATTTAAAAAAATAATAATATGGTGGCAGATTTCAGAAGCACTAACTCCTGTCCTGTGGAAACAGAATCTGGTCTGAAGCTAGAGCAGAAATGAAAAATCTCTGTTCAAGACTCCAAAGGCTTAAAACAATAGGTAACAACAGCAGAAGACTCCCATGACTGAAGACAACAGGTGACAATAGCAGAAGACTCCCACTGTAAGACAAGGGTCTTGGAGCTTTGTCTAAGACAGTCATCAGAGAACAAGTAAAAATGGATGTCCAGGAGGTATGGCACCTCCCCGGGTATCGCAGGGAGCTAAACAAATGTTTGGGTGGCTGGCCCCACTCCTGTCCTGCTCCCAGAGCCGCCCCCCTTGCCATGATGGGTAGCCAAGGTGACCAGTCATGGCAGCCCCTGTGCAAGGCGGGAATGAAATACACATGCTAGTCTGCATTGGCCTGTGTAGGCGGCCCTTAACCTGGGCTGCTCTTTGAAGATTTTCCAAGGATGCCCCCCAGGCTAGTCACCTACCTACCCTGGGGCAGTTCCGGGCTAACATCTGGTGGCATGTAAACACAAGTGCCAGTGGGTCCTGTGCCACAGCGGCACCCAATGGCTGTTTTTACATGGCGCTGCCTGGTGGGGGGTGTATGGGCACGTCGGTGCATGCACGATGGATGGGCGAGGCATGCACATGCCCACACACGCATCCCCACTCACCTCCCACTCTTCCCTATGCAGTTGCTCCATGCATTGGTACGAGTGGGGAGTGAGTGAGGATGCCTCGGTTGGAGCACACGTGCATCCCACTCCCTGTGCGTGCACCATGTCCTTCACACGAGCAGATTCCTGTGTGTTCATGTGTGGGAGAGGCCTGTGTAAAAAGGGCCAATGTTTCCTTAAGACAAGGATGCTCTGTTAGGTATGTTGGCTAATCTCCTACTCCGGCTTGAATGCAGTCTGTTCTGAAGTGGCTTCTTTGTTTTCTTCCTTGCAGCACATTCTGTGATTCGGGTCTTGGTTTTGCTCTCGCTCTGTAGGACTGATGTTCTCCTGAAAAAAAGAATGAGGAAAAAAAGTATTATGGTCCTGATCCAAAGAAAACCATTGAAGCCAATGGGGATCTTTCTACTGACTTCAATGAGTTTTGGATCAGGTGGGAAAGGCTTTTATTGTTCACACATCCACACTTTCAAAGCCAAGATATTTATTTTGATGGAAGATAGAAGGTAAAAAAGCCATCATGCTGTTTTGAAAACCAAATAATTTTTGCAGGCACTGTTTAAACTGTGTAAGCCACAGCTTTCTTCTTCCGATGGAGGGAGGGGAAAGAAGCCCTAATACAGAAAGGAGAATAAAGATGTAAGAAGTAGCTCCATTTTGTCACAATAAAAAGGCTCCCTGCTACATTTACAAAGAGAAACTTTCCTTCATGTGAGAGAGAGACTTGTGCCAAACAATGCTTTCCAGCGGAGCTTCAGTTTCTGTTTCATCATCTGCATTCCGTTCACAGCCGCTGGTCCCTCTTTGTACTGTCACTTGCTTCTCTTTCATGACAGACTGGCAAGGCTCTGAGTTCTTGATAGGAACATAAAATCCTGCATAAACTGTCAGCAGTAAAATGCAATTTGTTTATTTAACCATAAAACTCCTCCAACATGAGCTAATGCAACAGTAACATACTCTGGCAGGTTTTAAGGAGCATTACCCTCAATCGAGTTTAACCACTTAATGGTTCACTCATCTGGGAGGGAAGATAATTTTAGGACCAAAAAAAAAAAAAAAATAATCCGGGCTAGCACATTGAATGTGCAAGTGCTGAAGAGAAGTTTGTGTCCTGATATTTTGAAAAATTCATTGCAAGACCTCCATTGTTTGCAATAGTATTGCTCTTGTATTTATATAGTACCTGCAATGTCCCCAGTGCTGAAAAAAATTAATAAAAGACAGTTCCCTGCCCCAAAGGGCTTACAATAAAGAATGGACATGGGGAGGGTCAACAAAGGGAAGGGGAACATATGGAGAGACAGGGATACGATCAAGAAATGGAGTCGTTATGGGTGCATCCCCTTGGCTTATTTACAAGGGAGAAGGGGGAAACTGATAGTCATGAACAAGGGAACTATGGGAGTGGGGAGAAAGAGAAAGCTTGATAGAAGAGAGAGATTTTTAGGCTATGAAGGTCAGGGAGCAGAGTTCTGGGAGAAAGTTCCTTAATTCCAGGCACATCGGGATCGGGCAGCATAAGAGAAAGGGCAAAGGTGGTAACAGAGCAGAGTGTGATTTCTCTGTATGTTGGAGCTGACTCTAAATTTAACCAGCAAGAGCCTTAGTAAGAATTAGAGGTACCACCAGTCTATGGTGAGTGCTCTGTGTGGGGGTTCTCCTTGTGACCTTATAGTACGCATTACAGGATGGGCACAACATATAAATTGTCCAATAATTGCATGGGTCCCACTGAATGACATGGGAGCACCATGTGTGTGACCCAGGGTTGTGTTTGACTCCAGGTACTTCGTTGTGATATTCATGAAGTCTTCAATGGTTACAGATCAGATGCAAGAAATCAAAGTCTGTGTCCTTGCTCTTCCTGTATGACCTTGACCACAGTCTCCTTTTGCCCATCTGTTCCCCATTGGCAAAATGAGGATCATACAGAGTTTCTTTACCTCTCAGTGGTGTTGTTCAAATAAACATGATAAAACAGTAATATTCGAACTCTTCCTTGTGAGCTGCAGCATTTTAAGATCTAATGGCTCTTTGACAGAGCTGAAGTGAGAATGCTGTGCATTCTCACAAGAATCTTGCAAGATTCTCGCAACCCAGATCTTAGGAGGTTTTTTGAGAATCTCACAAGGTTCTTGAAAATCCCCCAGATGCTCTGCACATGGGCAAAAGAGCCACCATCCCCATTCTGCATACGTACAGCCCCCCCATGGTCATTTTGTGCACATGCAGAGTGTTTTTTGAGGTTTCTTGAAAATCTCACAAGATTTCCCAACCCCCCCAAATGCTCTGTGCATGCAGAAATGGTCACCGTAGCCATTCTGCACATGTGCTGCCCCAGCTGACCATTTTGCACATGCACAGAACATTTGGGAGGGAATTTATGGTGCTTGAGAATCTTACAAGAATAGTGGTGAAAATGACGATTCTAATGAGATTCTCAGCCTGGAGAACATCACAGAAAAATAAGATTCTCACAGGAGTCGAAATCTTATTTCACCTCTAAATTATAGCACCTGCAGCAGTGATAGCCCTGGTGATGGACACTCTGAAGGACGATCAGCTGCTTTGTGCTTATAATCAGGGACCCAAGTTCACTGCACCAAAGAATTCTGCAACCAGTCAAGACAAATTCCACAAATTCACCACTAGCTGTTAGGGTAGGGGGGTTATGAAGAGAGGGAGATGGTACCTTGCAACCCAATCTAACTAGCCACAATACGGAACCCAGGCCGGTGTAGGCAATCCTCACTACGTATGGTAAGACACCCCTCAGGTTCGTATAGGGCCCAAAACCTCTGCAAGAGAGACGTGGCCTATGTCATCATAGGGGGGGGAAACAGCAAGGCCCTGAGGATTGCCCCCACCGTCCGTGGGGCTGTAAACACAGCGCCTATCCCCACTATCACCACACACACCTGACACGTGCAATAAGTGGGGGGCAGCGTAAAACAATGTGAACAAGATCGTGGGGGGAAATAGGGGAAAGACTCACAGGACTGTAGGGAGGGAAGCCACCGAGATTCACACACACACAGATAGGGAGGTAGTCACAGGGGCCCAGAGGGGGATCGTGCTCCCAACGTTCCACACACACCACCCACACCCCTTAGCCCTCTTTCTTTCTTACCTCCTTCCCCGCACTCGTACTCACACGCACACCTCACGCACACACCAACACCCACACTCCGTCTCCTTCTCCACAACAATTCTTAGCAGTCCAACGCTGGGGCCAGTCTCACAGCTATGCTGTTCACCGGCACCGCTTTAGTGAGACTGGCCCTCCTTAAATACCCCTATGGAGGCCCCGCCTTGTGGCGTAGTCGCTCTGAGCGTCTCCGTGTTGTTTCCGGCCCCGCCCTTACTCTCCCAGCTGTGTCCTCTATCAACAGCGTGCTCGGCCCCTGAAGGGCTTCCTCAGTGCTCGCCGCTTCTGTGTGCTGCGGCGGCCTGCCCTCCACGTGGTCCGAGCGTGGCGACGTTTTCCCCACCTCCTCCCTGGCGCTGCGTGGGGGCGTGGCCTCCTGCGGTAGCGGGGAACGCCGCGGCGTCGCCGCCTGGCCTCTAATGCGTCCCCGCGCCCCTAGCCTCCTCCGCTTCTTGCCCCACCGCCGTTGGACCCT
>QEPC01009399.1:0-14874 GCA_003113815.1 Sphenodon punctatus | reverse complement strand
TGTCGATGTGAATGTTGAAATCACCAAGAATGAGAGCGGGGGTGTCATCAGAGAGGAAGAAGGTGAGCCAGGATTCAAAGTCTGGGAGAAAAGAGGAGAGGGAACCTGGGGGGGCGGTAGATGACAGCAACACGAAGGTGTAAGGGGAAGTATAAATGCACAGAATGTGTCTCAAAGGAAGGGAAGGAGAGGGAGGGAGTAGGGGAAAGGGTTTGGAATTGACAGGGCATGGCAAGGAGGAAACCCACGCCATCCCCCACCCCCGTCCCTCAGGGTGGTGTTCCCCACCCCTGGGCTACAGCAATGTGCTACTAATTTGAAGAGCTGATCTTGATAATATTTTGACCCGTTATCCCTTCCAAACAATACAAAACATTACTTACCATTCAGTGCCTGTGAAGTTCAGCTTTTATAACAGTACAGCATATCAAAATGCTTATGGGAAACTATCTTGAAGCTTATCTGGCTTTCCCGGTGGAAGTAATAAACACACAAATAAAATCAAAGGCTTTAAAATTTATTGGGTTGATATAATTTTATCCCACGGACTATTTTAGCCTGTTAACATCTTTCCTGCAGCAACTAAAATGCCATAAGTGGATGAAAATGAGGCCCTATATTATCATAACAAACATGAATTGGGCGGGATCCCCTGGTTGCATTTAAATATACTGTAAACATCCAGCACAGATAGTCTTTGATCTGACTATGCCCATAAACTACATCTGCAGAAGTACCACTAATACAAATTCTTCCTTGCCCTTCCTGTTGGAAAGGAATTAAAGGTCAGATGCTGTAAAGAGCTTAGCATCTTCTGCAAAGCCTTCAACCCTCACTGAAATCTATGAGACCTTGCCTTGCTCAGTACCTCACCACTCTTCAGTTGTTCTCTTTCCCTCAAATGCAGACAGTTCTAATCAGTTTTCAGTATATTAAGAGACTTTCACAGATGATTTGTGCCTGCTGGTTCCTTAAGTGCCATCTCTGAGTGCATCTAATTCATTGTAAAAATATACAGGCTGCTAAATGTTACCAATAAAAAAGCGCTTGAGGGATACTCTGCCTAACATTACATTATTTTAAATTTTCCATTTACCCTATGAGCTTTATTGTTACATAATATTAGCATAGGGCAATTAATGCAGGGTTTCTAGGAAAGGCTTATCAATTATGGCAAATCAGAGAACCACAGGGTTTTAATTGTGCATGAAATTCATTTCACATCGCATCTGTCACACAAAGAAGAAATAAACTCTTTCGAACCAACTTGATTAGAAATACGACATTTAAAAGTGACAGAAACAAGTTAGGATTAGAGTACTTGTTTTAGGTTTACTGGGCCTGTAATGAATATTTCATGCACTTTCAGTCTCTCACAGATCAGTCTGGACCAATACAGTTCAGAGAAATGCAGACCCATCTGCACTTCAGCCCTGGGGAGCACTCCCCCACTCCTGGTACAGTGGAGGAACAGAATAAACTCATGGGGGAAGCAAAGGAGCTGCACACCTGGGCCGGCTTGTCCCCTGATCCTGACCCGGAAGTGACTGCGTTGATGTGCCCAGGTAGTCATGGCAGCCAATCATGGGCAGCCATGGTGGCCAGCCAAAGTGGCCCCCGATTCCTGACAGGGATGAGGCCACAAGCAGATGCATTGGCATTTTGCTAGACTGGTGGCATGCCATGATGAAAAGTGGACACCATCATTTTGTGAATGCAAAGAAAAAGTTTGTTTGTTTGTTTACTACAGCATGTGAGCAAATTCCTGCTGTTCCATGGGATGAACTGCATTTGAAACTCCACAGAGAGGCAGAGCGGTTCACAGTCCATGATGGATCTCCATGTGCTGTTCAGAGATATCCGAGAATATCCACAAAGGCAGAAGGGTTGATCCGTTTCAGCTCTAGTTAGAGTTTTAAATGCTTGCAGAGTTGTTGGTGTTTTTAGACAAGTGCCTTCCTTCCCATTACCTACCAATCACCCAACATTATGCATCTTGCAGGGCTGCATAGGGTGTCAAGGGCCAGGGACCCGGCACCACCAGGTAGGTCGGGGTCCGGGTTCAGCAGTGATGATGGCAGCGACGGCGGGTCCGGCAGCGGCAGCACTCCAGAGCACGTCAGGCCACTACTAGGCCTTCCGGTTTGACCCAGAAGGCCTAGTAGCAGCCTGAAGCAGTCCGGAGCACTGCCGCCACCAGACCCGCTGCAGCCGCCGCCAGGCCTGGGGCCAGGGACCCGACACCACCAGGTAAGGTGATCCCTGGGGTGGGGAGGTTAAAAAAAAAACAGGCTTGGCTGGGTGGGGAGGGAGGTGCTCCCCGGTGCCCCTTCCACCCACACAGCCTGGAGGGGGGAGGAAAAACCACCCCCCGCCCGAATGATTTCAGCCCCCCTGAATGGGTACGGCCCTAATGGGACGAACTGAACAATTTCAGATTCAGCCGAACCCCGAACCCTCGGGGGTTCGCACATCCCTAATAGCGTGCCAGTGTGGCCCTACAACTTGCATAATTAGTGGGTGATGGGTGGATAATAGGTAGGGAGCCACTTGTCTAAATACACCCCTACAAGTCCACACAACGTCACAAAAATGGCGTCCAAAATTTCGAGGAGCTCTATAATGTTCCTTGGCAAGATTTTTTTTTAAATGGATGTGCCTAAATAGATCTGAATTTTCAAAAGTGTTGCACATCGGCTGTAAATGTTTAAAGGAAAAAAAAAAGACAATATTTTTACTCCTAACTAGTGCTGAAACAAGAATTAAATTAATTCTCGTGAGATTCGAATGAGAATCTCGCAGCCCCGGCAAGATTATTTATTTATTTTATTTTAGCACATTTCTATGCTGCCCCCCTACTGCTCACACATTTCGGGGCAGCTCACATCATAAAAATATAAATAAAACAGTTCAAACCATAAAACATTAAAAAAAAAAACTAGCAAAACAAAACCACAAACCCCCTATCACGAGAAACTCGAGAATCTCGAAAATGCCCCTAAATGGTCTGCGCGTGCACAAAATGGCAGCACACTTGAAAAACGGCCGTGGTGGTTGTTTTTGTGCATGTGAAGACATTTTGTTATTTTAAGGTTCTCAAGAATCTCAAGTTTCTCCCAAGAATCTTGTGAGAATCTTGAGTTTCTCTCAAGAATCTCATGAATCTGACAAGACTTTTGAAATAATCTTGAGTCGAGAAAATCTTGTGCAGAAGCCTATTCTTGGCAAGATTTCTGAGAAGTGTGAAATCTCATTTCAGTCATACTCCTAACCCCTTTGCATTTATAGGAACTGAGACATCCAAGTGCCATTTATGCCTTTGAAAATGTAACCACGCATAGTTTGCTGAGGGCTTGTCTGTATTAAGGTGGGGAAATATGTATGGTGTAAACATATTCTGTGCTGTTCATACCTCATCTGGAGTACTGTGTCCAGTTCTGGACACCGCATTTTAAGAAGGACATCAACAAATTGGAACAGGTTCAGAGGAGGGTGAGAAAAATGGTCAGGGGTCTGGGAACAAAGTCCAATGAGGAAAGGTTGAATGAACTGGGTATGTTTGGCCTAGAGAAGACTGAGAGCATGAGAACATATGAAGTGCCATACTGGGTCACCAGTGGTCCATCGAGCCCAGCACCTGTCTCCGACAGTGGTCAATCTTGGTTGTTTGAAGTACACAACGGGTCACTACAGGGCAATCCATTCCCTCCTGTTCACTCCCAGCTCCCGACACTAAGAGGTTACCATTCCCCAAACCAACCTGTCTAATAGCTACTAATGGAGCTATCCCCCAGAAACTTCTCCAATCCTTTCTTAACCCAGTTATACTCTGGCCTTGACCATGTCTTCCGGCAACAAATTCCACACCTTAATTGTGCGTTGAGTGAACATGAAACATGATCACAGTCTTCAAATATTTTATAGGCTGTCACACAGAAGATGGCAAAGTCTTGTTTTCTGTTGCCCCTCAGGGAAGAACTAGAAATAATGGGCTCAATGACAAATTACAAGAAAACAGATTTTGATTAAACCTTGGGAAGAAATCCTAATGGTAAGAGCTGTTTGACAGTAGAACAAATTACCTAGGGATAAGTTTTAATAGGCCCCATAACAGTTTGGGTATTAGCTGATATCCATTTACGCACCATCAGGTATCCATTTTGGTTTGTTTTAGGTGGGGGACTTGGGGGGTATTTTTTATTTTTATGTTTGGGTTTGGTTATTTCAAAATGTGTGTTTTGGTCGCAATGCTCTTTGACATATTCTCCCCTCTGCTTCTTCCCCTTCCTTTTCAGCTATCACTGAAGCTGCACATCTCTATACAAGGTCTGATGCAATTGCACAGGTCATGAGCAAAAAGCAAAGTCACATAACTTCTTTCTCTGACAGCCCAATGCTTGTCAAACACTGAAGAGTCCCTTCAGCAAATTTGCAATAGATTTTCACTACCTTGCATGGAAACTGGATTAATCAACAGTCTAAAGAAGGCAAAAATTATTGTAATTCTTTTACTACCAATAAAAAATAAAAGTATTATTGTGTAACAGAGCTTAGCCACAAAATGGTGTCTGAACTGACAAAGCAGCCACAAAATGGCACCAGCATAAAGAAGAATGAGAAAATGGGTACTAGCCCTTTAACTCAGGCCAGAGACTTGAAGCATTGGCCTATATAAACGCTCTGTTATAACAAGGAAGTGGCAGTCTGGAGGGGAGTGCTGAAGGAAGCACAACTCCTGAAGGACAGGCTGTTCAGGGACTGATAGTCAAGAAGGAGGGAGCAAGAGTTCCATACAGAATTCACTAGACCCTGAGGCTCTGAAGGAGTAGTAGGCCTCATACTTTGAAGAACCTGCAGATAAGGTGGGATCAACCCATATTTGCTTTGGACTATTTATTTTTATTTTATTATTTTATTATAACATTTCTACCCAGCCCCTCCTGCTCCAGACACCTCAGGGCAGCTTACAAAACAACCAAAAAACATTTAAAAAAAATTAAAACACATTTAAGCACATTAAAAGGAAGGCACTAGACAAACAACCCCCCCGCCACCCACTCCCTACACCCCATCCTCCTCGCCAAACACCTGGTGGAACCGCCAGGTCTTACCCATATGCCGGAAGGAAGGGAGGTCCAGGGCCATTCAACCCTCTGCTGGGAGGGAGTTCCACAGCCTCACTGTGGCCACCAAGAATGCCCTCTCCATAGTGGCCCGCAGGACCACATGGCGGACCTCAAGAAGGGCTTCCCCGGAAGATTTCAGGGGTGGCTCCAAGGCAAAGGGAGTGAGGTGATCACACAGTTAAATCAGGCCAAGACCGTGTAGGGCTTTATAGGTCAAAACCAACACCTTGAATCAGGCCTGGAAGACTATAGGCTTCCAGTGAAGAGCCCGGCGCACTGGTGTAATGTGCTCACAGTGGCCCGATCCCATGAGGAGGCAGGCCACCGTGTTCTGCACTAGTTGCAGTCTCCAAACCATCACCATGGGTAGCCCCACGTAGAATGCATTACAATAGTCTAATCTCGAGGTAATGAAAGCATGAATAATTGTGATCAAGTTGCTGTCTGAAACATATGGCCAAAGCTGACGTATCAGATGCAATTGGCGAAACACACTCCTCACTACTGTTTCCACCTGGACATCCATGTGGTCGAGAAGTATGCCTAGACTGCAAACCTGGGGAACCAGCATAGGGCGAATCCTGTTGATGACGGGCGTCACCACATCCACCGCCCTACCCACCATCACCAACTCCATCTTATCAGGATTCAGTTTCATCTGGCTCACCCACAGCCACCAAACACTGGGTAAGCACAGAGACTGCTGGGTCTGGGTCAGAGGAAAAAGAGAGGTAGAACTGGGTGTCATTAGCATATTGAGGACACTGCACCCCATACTGTCTCACAAGCTCACTGAGCAGCTGCATATACACGTTGAACAGGAGAGGGGACAGAATGGAACCTTGCGGGACACCACATATAAGGTCTTGAGAGGATGAAGGAATGGAACAATTGATGAACTATCCTGCCCAGCCGGGCACGGTCATGCCAGCGAGTCACCAACATCTCATGGTCAATGGTTTAAAAGCAGCCGATAGATCTAACAGAATTAGCAGGGTCAAACAACCCTGATCTAATTCACAGTGCAGATTATTGGCCAAAGTCACAAGGTAAGGGAAGGTTAAAGACCGGTCAATAACTGGTGGGGGAGTCAATGTCAAGTGATGGTTTTTAGAGGAGAGACCACACCGCCACCTTTTTGAGGCAGCCCAGCACTCTGCTTTCCAGAAGGGAGGCATTAACTACCTCAGTCAACAGGGGCCCCAATGTCTCCCGGCTGGCCTTAACCAGCCAGGGAGGGGATGGGTCAAGTTCAAAAAAAGTGGCCCTAACCACCCCAAGCACATCCCCTGCCTCAGCAGGCGATACCCACTGAAAATGATCCCACAAAACCGGACAAGGCGGGGCTTCTACAACCTCTGGTTCACCAATTGTAAGAAATGTGGCATCAAAGTTGTGGTGAATTGAGTGATTTTATCCACAAAATAATCAACAAACATGTCACAGTGGGTACTAGATGACTCCAGTTCCAGGCAGAGGGAGGGTGGACCAACCAACCCCCTCACCACCCAGAAAAGCACCACTGGATGAGATTTTGTGGAGGCCATCCAGGCCTCCTTAAGTTATGTTTATAAGGGACCCGTCTTTGTTTTGGGAGAAGTATTTAAAGGTGGGTAAAGGCTGGCTGTAGGGGAAAGTGTGGAGGCCAGACCCTAAATGTATGTACCTCTCATTTGGTGAAATCCAACGAAGCGCTACAGGGTGCCCCACCATCTTTCCAGGACTCCCAAGTTAATTTCCCAGAAGACCCAGACAAGGGGAGCCCTGTGACATATTGTTATTTATTTCCCCAAACAAAGTTTCTGAACATCTAACTCTTTTTTTTTCTTTTGTAATGCCTTGGGTTCAATTTGGGACTTACGTCAAAGGCACGCAGAGACAAACTTCACAACAAAATATAAATCCTTTACACAAGTGTATATTTAGACATACTATATATTCATGACTGAACTATGTTCAGTTAATAACTAAATGTTATTATTCTTACATCCACAGCATGCTTTTCAATAATACAAGTGTAATATTTCACTGGTATGAGAATCAAATGTCCCTATAACTTTAACCTCCAGCTTCAAGAAAACATGCAGGCCTTCTGCAGGAGGAGGAGAGGGGAGGCAAATGAGGAATGGAGAGGAGTGGGAAGCAATATCCTGGAGGATTTTATTTTATTTTTATTTATTTATTTAATAGATTTTTACCCCGCCCCTCCTGCTAAAGCAGTCCGGGGCGGCGTCCAACATAAAAACACAATAAAAACAATTTAAAACATCCAGTAATTAATATTAAAACAGGGCTAAAGATTTATCCATCTTGTTAGTGAAAAACGAGGAGAGATCCTAAGCATCAAGGGAAGAGAGGGTGGAGGACAGGAGGGTTGGAGAAGGGAGTTGAAGGGTAGAGAAGAGATGGTGGGAGTTGTGAGAATGTGATTCAAGGCGGGCAGCAAAGGAGTGCTGCTTCACAAGGGAAATGGCAGAGCTGAGGGCAGAGAGGATTGACTTAACGTGGAGGAAATTAGCGTGGTCATGAGATTTCTGTCAGAGGCGCTCAGTAGTACGAGAACAGGAATGGAGGTGGCGAATGGTGGGGGTAAGCCAGGGTTGGGTATTAATGGTGTGGGTAGGGTGGGAGCTGATGGAAGTGAGGGAGTCAAGAGTGGAGGATAGAGATGAATTGAAGAAAGATACATCAGAGTCAGGGCAGGTGGTGGAGGAGACTGATGAGAGAAGCAGGGAGATAGAGAAGGCAAAATCCAGGCCAGGGAGTTAATAGATTGAAAGTCATGAAACGTGGGAGAGGTAGGGCTAGAGGAAGGGGGTGAGTGTGAAGTCTGGAATGAGGCAAAATGGTGGTCAGAGAGGGGAAGGGCATCGAAAGAGAGGTCAGAGATGAAGCAGTTTTTTGAGAATATAAAGGTTGTGGGAGTGGTCATCACGGTGTATAGGGCAGCAAGTCGAGAGAGGGAGGTCAAAGGAAGACGTAAGATAAGAAAGAGGGAAGCAGAAGGCAGCGGGATGAGAGGGAACATCAGCATGAATGTTGCAGTCCCACGAAGATAAGGGTGGGAACACTGTCAGAGAGGAAGAAAGTGACCTAGGATTCAAACTTGGAGAGGAAGGAGGAAAGGGGATTTGGGGGCTGGTAAATGACAGCTCCATGGAGGTGGAGTGGGGAGTAGAGATGAATGGAGTAAGCCTTGAAGGTGGAGAATGAGAGGGAGGGAGGGAGGGAGGGAGGAGCACTGAGAGGCTGCAACTGGCAGGTTTTAGAGAGGAGGATAAGTTTTATAACAAAGCAGCTTTGACTTTGTTGTGTCTAATCTAGACAGAGCAAAACAATATATAGATATAGTATAAGTTAAGAATCCTTTTTTGTCATACAGTATCCAGAGAACTCTAGAGAGGGAAGGTATCTCAACTGTCATCTTGTCAAACATTATCGTACACAGTTACCATTTCAGTTGGACTAGTTTAATGGTAAAAATCCTTTTGCAAGTGAAATATTTGGCTATGAAAATCAATTGTCCACCTTTCCTACTCACTGAATTAATACTATTTATTTCTTCATAAACTCCTTCTAATACATTGTTTAATCTGGATATGGGCTGTCATTGAAAGAACTTCATTTAATTTCTTCTGCATTTCAACAAACTGTATAAAACACCCAGAAAAGTGAAATTTCACAATGGACAATCCATTCCCTGTTGTTCTTTCCCAGCTCCCGACAAGAAGTTCATCCTGTAAGCTACTTGGTTAATAGTCATTAATGGACCTACTGTCTAAGAGCCTATGCAGGAATTTTTTAAACCCAGTTATACTACTGGACTTGACAACGTCCTCTGGCAACAAATCCCATAAGTTAAGTATGCATTGAGTGAAAAAGTACTTCCTTTCATTTGTTTTAAATCTGCCAGCAGCTAGTTTCATGGAGTGTCCCTTACTTCTAGTACTATTTGACAGGGTAAATAACCATTCCCTATCTACTCGTTCCGCATCACTCAAGATTTTATAAACCTCTATCCTGTCCCCTCTCAGTCTTCTCTTCCCTAAGCTGAAGAGATCCAGCTTGTTGAGCCTCTCTTTGTACGGAAGCCATTCCATACCCTTTATCATTCTCATTGCCCTTCTCTGTACCTTTTCTAGTTCAGTTATTTCTTTTTTGAGATGGGGCGACCAGAACTGCACACAAAATTCCAGGTGCGGTCACACCATTGATTTGTATAAAGACCGCATCACTCCCTGACCCCTGGAGCGACCTCTGCGATCTGCCACGGGTGCCTTCTTGGAGGTCTCCCAGGTGAACTGGGGGTCCATGATGGTGGGGGCATTCTCGTTGGTTGCACCATGACTGCAGAACTCCCTTGCAGAGGAAGCTCGCCTAGTGGCCACCAGTTTATTGGTCTTTCAGCCTGTGAGACCTGGCATTTTGTCTGGGCCTTGGGGGGACAGGGGGAGTGAGGGTGAGTTTTTGCCAGTGGGTTTTACCTCCTTTATTGTTTTAATGATTGTTTTACTAACCCTTTTTATATTGGTTTTAATGTATGGTTTTAAAATATTGTGAGCCACCCCAAGCTGCCTTAGGGCTGGAGGGAGTGGGGTATAAGTTTTTAAATAAATAAAATATATTTTAAAAATTGTGACATCCTCAATTTGCAAATAACTCATACCATCCTGTTTGCTTTTTTGACTGCTGTTGCACACTGGGCTGAGGATTTCAATGGGTTGTCCACAATCACCCCCAGATCCTTTTTTTGAGTGGTAAATCCTAGCTTAGTACCCAGCATTGTGTATTCATAATTTGGATTATTTTTCCCTATGTGCATCACTTTGCACTTGTCCACATTAAATCTCATGTGCCATTTAGATACCCAGACACCCAGTGTCGTAAGATCCCGTTGCAGTTCTTCACAGTCTGCTCGTGTTTTAACTACCTTGAATAGCTTGGTGTCATCTGCAAATTTGATCATCTCACTCTTAACACCCTTTTTCAGATCATTAATGAATACATTAAACAGCACCAATCGCAATACAGATCCCTCAGGCACACCACTTTTTACATCTCTCCATTGTGAAAACTGAAAATTTAGTTCTACTCTTTGCTTCCTATCTTTTAACTTATCTTTTAGCCATAGTAAGACACTATCTCCTATCCCATAACTTTTTAATTTTCTCGAGTCTTTTATGTACGACCTTATCAAATGCTTTCTGGAAATCCAAGTACACTAATATCTACCGGTTCTCCCTTGTCCACATGCTTATTTACACCCTCAAAGAATTCCAACAGATTAGTGAAGCATGACTTACCTTTGCTCAATCCATGATGACTCTTCCCCATTAAGCCATGTTTATCATCTTTTGGAATGGTGATTTCTAGAAAGAATGAATAGTTAAAGTCGACATGTATGCAAAAACACAGCATATTTCTGTTGAGAGCCAGTATGGTGTCTTGGCTAAATGTGAAGTACTAGGACTGGGAGTTATGGGGAGGCCTGTTTCAAGTCTCACCTTAGACAGAAACTCACTTGGTGACCTTGGGTCAGTCACAATATTCTCTCATCCTAACTTCCCTCACAGGGTTATTGTGAGGATTAAAAAGTTGTGTTAAATTGTTCTTTGTGAAGTGCTCTGAGCACCATGGCAGGGTGGATGCGCTATAATTAATTATTATTATTATTATTATTAATACTAATAATAATAATAATACTAATAATAATAATAATAATAATAATAATAATAATAATTATTATTATTATTATAAAAGGAGGTCTTCCCTGCATCCAGAAAGCCCCTATTACTGTGGAGCCTAACAGCCCTAGGCTAGACAGGCACAAACTCTTCCATCACTCTAAGTCTTGGAGCACGCCCAGTGAAGCTACAAAACTGGAATTTGCTCTAAATCCCCTGACATGCTCAGTGGGCTGTGTGAAACTGAGCATGCTCAGGCCTATAAAGAGGCCTGAGCTTAGTCTTAGAGACTCTTAGAGAGGTGGTCGTAGGAGAAGGAACTTACTGCATTATCTCCCTCCTCTTCATCACTGGAACTTCTCCAGTGAACCCCCCTTGATCCTTGCCTACAGAACCTGTTTGGAGGAACAGGAGATGGAACAGATCAGGTGGGATCTGCCTAGTTTAGGCCACCAGGGCTACCAGAGAACCCTGAAGGTCTCAGACCTTGAGAGGCTGAAACCCGCAAATACGGAAAGACTCTATTTGACCTTGACAGGTCTGAGGACACTAAAGGGTATAAAACCTGTATACTAAGTGCACTATTGGAGATGTAGGCTTTGGCTATAAGGGGATGTAGGAGGCCAAGAGTGGGACCCCTACAGGGGTACCCCACATAGTGCACCCCACTTGGGATACAGCCAAGTCAAGGGCTGAACAGGCATAGCAGAGGAGTTTGTTAAATCCCCAAAGATACCCCAGCACCCCCGTGTGGCCCTGGAAGACCCCCCACTAAAATTATTATTAATTGTTAATTGTTAATTGTTAAATATTATTATTGATTATTATTAATTATGTGGAACCAATTAAAACTAATATAGTACATTGACAGCTAACATATTAACGGGTTTACTAAGCATGCGTATCCTTAGAGTGTAATCACAGGAGAAGGAGCACCACGTCGGGACCCCTTTGCCCCGGATCCACCTGCTTGTGTGAAGGGCGCCCGCCATGTGTTTGGTCCAGGTTAGGTGCGGGCAGCTCCACATGGCATCATGTTCAGAAATGAGGAGCACGTGCCAGGAAGAATTGGTCCCCTGGAAGAAGCATCCACTGTTGCCACCTATCAGCTGTTAGATCAATGGCCAAGGGTAGGGTGTGTGTGCACTGCCTGCCCATCAGCTTTTGGGGTGCACCCCGGAGAGATCGACGATCAGTCGTGGCAGCGGAGGGAAACTTGGGTAGGAGGAGAAGAAAGATCAGCCTCCAGGGACAACGGGGCTGATCTTCCTCCTCTTCTCTGCTGTGGCTGCTCCTCCTCCTCCTCCCTGGTGTCTGCTCCAACAGCTGATGGACAGGCAGTGGGGTGTGTAACCCCCTGCCTCTGCTTCAACAGATGACAGGTGGTGGCTGTGACTACTTCCTCCGGAGACCTGATCCTGCTGCCACAGCAGCAGAGTCCCGGGGTTCTGCCTGTGTGATGGGATTCCCAGGCAGAACAGGAACAGAGGAAGGGTGATGGCTGCTCCCTGTCCACGGAACCCACTGTTCCCACAGGTGGCTGCTGTGTGAGGCCCCCACAGACCAGCTAAAGTCTCCCTGCCTGAAGATTCTCTTAGTTGCAATATGGGTCCTCAATGCTTAATTGGGATTTACTTCCTATTTAAGGAAGCTATTAAAAGGTGAAGTGAAGCAGAGAAACATTAAAAGCCGTGATGCTATTATCTCGGTGTTCTCACCAACATAGAGATTTTATCAAATTTTAGAAGAGAAAAACAGAAGCAAAACGGTGAGAAGGCAGCATCCATTTCTATCAGCAATGGATCTGGCCACCGTCACCCACACCTTCGTTATCTTGAGACTGGACGACTGAAATGTCTTCTGTGTGGGTCTGCCCCTGAAGACTGTTCAGGGACTGCGCTTCATGCAAAATGTGGTGGCTCACTTCTTGATGGGGTGACTCACCGGGATCATATTACACCCGTGCCTCAGAATCAGCACTGGCAGCCAGTAGCTTTCTGCGCACAATTCAAGGTGCTGGTTTTGATCTGTAAAGCCCTAAACGGCCTGGTCCCTATGTTTTGAAAGGACCACCTTCCTCCTACTGTCCCTCCATGGACTGTAAGATCAGCCAAGGGGGTCCTCGTGCAAGTTCCATATGAGCCTCTTGCAAGACTCTTGAAATTTCCATGGTTATGAAACTCCCTTCCTAAGCCCTAATCTGGATATCTTCTGGAGGCAGCGTAAGACATATTTGTTTGGTCACACATTTAACAGGCAGGGGTAGATCCTGGGGTGGAGTGGGGGAGGTGTTATAAGTATTTGTGGAACTCTGTGGGTTTTATTCTGTATTTGATGTTTGTGTGATGTTCATAAGAACATAAGGACATAAGAAGTGCCATACTGGGTCAGACCAATGGTCCATCCAGCCCAGCATCCTGTCTCCGACAGTGGCCAATGTTGTTAGCTGCCCTGATCCTTCAGGGATAGGTTGGGATACAAATAAAAATAAAGAACAAAATTAATTTATCTTTTATTAAATTAGCCACATGAAGAAATCAACAAATAAATAATGCAAGAGCTGAAAATAAAAGGGAAGAATGATTGGTGTGCCACCCCACCACATGGGGGGATGGAAAGCTGTCTGCAATGTGCTGTGTCCTCTGAAAAAGACTGACACAGTGCAGCATAGTAGCCTTTTCCAAAATGAGGTAAGGCTGCCCAAGGCACAGAAGCTCATCTGCCCAGTCGCCAACTGCCCCACAACACTGTGAGGTTTGCTGCAGGGCTTTGAGTGGCAGTTGCTTGCTCCAGTCCTGTGCATCCACATTAGGGCCAGGGGTGGGATAGTGGTCAGGCTGGGANCGCACTGGTGTAATGTGCTCACAGTGGCCCGATCCCATGAGGAGGCAGGCCACCGTGTTTTGCACTAGTTGCAGTCTCCAAACCATCACCATGGGTAGCCCCACGTAGAATGCATTACAATAGTCTAATCTCGAGGTAATGAAAGCATGAATAATTGTGATCAAGTTGCTGTCTGAAACATATGGCGGAAGCTGACGTATCAGATGCAATTAGCGAAACACACTCCTCACTACTGCTTCCACCTGGACATCCATGTGGTCGAGAAGTATGCCTAGACTGCAAACCTGGGGAACCAGCATAGGGCGAATCCTGTTGATGACGGGCGTCACCACATCCACCGCCCTACCCACCATCACCAACTCCATCTTATCAGGATTCAGTTTCATCTGGCTCACCCACAGCCACCAAACACTGGGTAAGCACAGAGACTGCTGGGTCTGGGTCAGAGGAAAAAGAGAGGTAGAACTGGGTGTCATTAGCATATTGAGGACACTGCACCCCATACTGTCTCACAAGCTCACTGAGCAGCTGCATATACACGTTGAACAGGAGAGGGGACAGAATGGAACCTTGCGGGACACCACATATAAGGTCTTGAGAGGATGAAGGAATGGAACAATTGATGAACTATCCTGCCCAGCCGGGCACGGTCATGCCAGCGAGTCACCAACATCTCATGGTCAATGGTTTAAAAGCAGCCGATAGATCTAACAGAATTAGCAGGGTCAAACAACCCTGATCTAATTCACAGTGCAGATTATTGGCCAAAGTCACAAGGTAAGGGAAGGTTAAAGACCGGTCAATAACTGGTGGGGGAGTCAATGTCAAGTGATGGTTTTTAGAGGAGAGACCACACCGCCACCTTTTTGAGGCAGCCCAGCACTCTGCTTTCCAGAAGGGAGGCATTAACTACCTCAGTCAACAGGGGCCCCAATGTCTCCCGGCTGGCCTTAACCAGCCAGGGAGGGGATGGGTCAAGTTCAAAAAAAGTGGCCCTAACCACCCCAAGCACATCCCCTGCCTCAGCAGGCGATACCCACTGAAAATGATCCCACAAAACCGGACAAGGCGGGGCTTCTACAACCTCTGGTTCACCAATTGTAAGAAATGTGGCATCAAAGTTGTGGTGAATTGAGTGATTTTATCCACAAAATAATCAACAAACATGTCACAGTGGGTACTAGATGACTCCAGTTCCAGGCAGAGGGAGGGTGGACCAA
>QEPC01009397.1:2142527-2172983 GCA_003113815.1 Sphenodon punctatus | reverse complement strand
TGTGGGGGGAGGGTGGCTGTGGGGGGGAAGGGGTGGGTTTGTAGGGGGCTGTGGGGGGAGGGTGGGGGGCAATCTCCTCACCTTGCGGGCTGAGTCCACTGTCTCCGGCACTCACCTGCCGCTTCCAGGCTCCATCAAGGCTAGGCGGAGAGGGAAGGGGTTTTTTTCTTTTAAATTGCCCACGTGTCCCCAGTGAGCCAGGAGGACGTGTGGGCAATTTTCTTTTTTAAAAAAAAAACAGCCCTTAGTTCCCCGCGCTGCCGCTTCCCGCTGCGCTGCTGGGGGCGGGGGGGGAGCAGCAAGGCAGCAGCATGCTCTTCAAGGCTTGAAGAGCATGATGCAGCCTTGCTGCTCCCCACCAGCACTGCAGGGGGAAGCAGCAGCGCGGGGAACTAAGGAAGGCGCATGGGCTTTCACTGAGTGGGGAGGAGCGCACGCACGTGCGCTGCTCCCTACCCAGTCCCTCGACCAAGCTATCTCGCCAGGACTGTCAGCCCGACCGCCCTGGCGAGATCTTCCATTGCACCCATTGAGCGCATTGGAAGGCTGTAGCCCTTCCCTCCACAGCACATCCCATACGTGCTGTGGATGGAGGAGTTCAGCTGCCCCAATCACGTTTTCCATAGGAAAATGCTTTGGGCGGCTGAGCTGCTGAACCTTTTTGTCCCTTCGGGGACCCGTCCCTCTCCCAGCGGAGTGGGTGGGTCCCCAGGGGAAAAGAGTTCAGTGTGACAGCTACAGCAGCCTCTGCAGCAGCTCAGAGGCTGCTGTAGCTGTCATAAACGGCAGCGCGTTTTTGTTTATTTTTAAACTAAAGCCGCAGCGGTGCCCCTGCAGGGCTTTGGGGGGCAACGCCCATAACTCCCTGCAGGAGGAGCCGCGCCTGTCGGTAGCTAAGCTTTTGGTCTACTACACTGTCTGTGAAAGCATTCTGCCCCATTCTGCCTCTTCTAGCCATGCCTTCCCCTCTCCCAACGGCAACTGCAGCTGAGGTGGGGGCAGGAATGAAGGGATGGTTTGGGTTCTTTCATGCGTACTAAGACTGAGGTTCACACTAAAGCTTTCCCCACAGTTAGGCATTTATTTATTTATTTATTTATTTATATTTTCTTAGATTTCTAGGCCACCCCCTCCTGCTACTGCAGCTCAGGGCAGCTCATAACATATTAAAACATAAAGATAAAACAATATCAATAAAAGCAAAATACAATAACAGTATAAAATTCACAATAAAATACCCCCCCCAGAGCAGAGCTAATAACCTTCCCTCCCCCCTTCCCAAACCCACCCACCCCCTTATCTGATTCCAGCCACTTGCTTCTCCAAGTCTCATTTGGTAAACTCGATGCTCAATACTGGATATATCTATCAAAACATATGAATAGATGTTTTGATAGGTACTGGATGGATCTATCAAAACAGATAGATCTACTCTAGCTCTTCAGACATATTCAGCTGCCAAAACCACATATAAAACTCTGGTTAATAGGAAGAAATGTAACCCTCAGAACTTTCTGTGGTCCTGCCTTGAGGAGCCAGTTAAGGATAAGGATGGCACTCACTTTTGGTCTATAGTAAATGCCAGATGGAGGCCTCACTAAAAGGCCCTCCCCCTTGGATTCATGTATTGAAAGTACCACATGGCAAGAATATTTTCTGCAGATATTTAATCAGACACCATCATTCCCCCCTGTACAGGGCCTTGCTACTCTCCCTGTTTGGGATCCAATCTCCGCACATGAACTTGATGACCTGATTGATCAAATTCCTTTAAAGAAAGCGCTAGGGGAGGAAGGACTACCTGGGGGAAGTGTCCAGGAGTTTAAGCCCTGGTGGACTCCCATCCTGGTGAACCTCTTTAATTATATTTCCCTTCACGGTATTATTCCTAGTGGGTGAACCAAGAGTGTAGTTGTCTCCCTTTTTGTAGATCGGGATAAGAGCTGCCCTGCGAATTATAGACCTATTAGTTTAATTGACATTGTGGCCAAAGTATATGCCAGATACCTCCTTCGCAAGTTAGAATGCTGGGCGATTTCTAATAGTATTATCTGTGAGAAGCAAGCTGGATTCCATCTGGGTAGATCTACAGTAGATCAATGTTTTATTTGGGTTCATATTGTCAATAAGTATTCAATTATTCAGGGAGGGTCTTTGTTTGCCCCCTATGTTGATTTCAGAGCCACCTTTGATTCCATCGATCGGACGATTTTGTAGGAGAAGTTGGGGAAAACAAATATTGACAAAAAGCTGTTGTTCTTGATACGGGCACTGTACAATCATACCACTATGACTGTCAGATTGAACCAGGATGGGAATGTAACAGACTCCATCGCAGTAACCAATGGTGTTAAGCAGGGTTGTGTGCTTGCCCCGTTTTTGTTTAACATCTTTATAATGATATTGTCTTTTTTAGCAAACCCTAACTTTCATCACCACTATGTACTGGGAAGGCCACTCATGCTGCTATTCTAGGCAGATGATATGGTTATGTTATCCACATCTAGAGTAGGCATGAAAAGGATGATTGCCTCACTTGCTGATTATTGTACTAGTAACCACCTTAAGATCAATCAGGATAAAACCAAGGTTGTTATTTTTTCCAGGAAATCCCACAAGTATATCTGGCACTATGGCCCAGTGAGACTAGAACAAGTCAGACAATATAAATATCTGGGAGTCTGGTTTGCCAGTTCTGGGAGCTGGCATACTCACATAGACATGATTAATCAGAAGGCCTCTCAAACCACAAACGGTCTCCTAAGGTTTTGGAGGACGGTTGGAGGGAAAAGGACAATCCCCATTCTGAAACTGCTAGACTCAAAACTGGTGCCGTAGATTATGTATGATGCTGAAGTTTGAGGGGATGCTAGTGCAGATAGACTTGAACCTATTCAAAACAAACTGCTAAGGTACATTCTGGGGGTCCCTAGAGGTACCCCTTCGTGTATGATAAGAGCTGAGACAGGGGTTTTACCCATGAATGTCAGGACCAGGCTTGTTAAAATAACATATTGGCTCTGCAAAATGAGGGGAGATCGGTTGCCAAATATGTGTTGGAAAGAGCAGCAAAATATGCTTGCTCAATATCACTGGAGAACTAGCCTTGATCAAATTTTGTTAACCCACGGGTTATCCAGAGATTACTTAGCTGCTCGAACTTAGCTGCAGGCGAAAGAGGAAGTAAGCCTCAGGCTGAGATATTGCCACCCAGAATGACCTGGCAGCAATAAATACAAATGAATTAGCACCTTGGTATCCTTTGTTTAAAACTACTTACAACCTGGAGCCATATCTGACTGAATTAACTAACTTTGGGTAATTTCAGATGTGGCAGGCCCGGAGGCCTGCCACACTGAACCCCGAACCGGGATCGCTCTCAGATCCCGGTCCGTGATGAAGCCGGTCGTCCTTTAGACGTGCCGGCTCCATCACTGTGGGGAATTGGGGAGGGGGCGGCACAGCACAGCGCAACGTGTGACCGCACAGCCCCCCCACCCCCACCCCCCACGCTCCCTCGGCCACTCGCCCACAGGGAGACGGGCGGGCGTAGCAGTCAAAGTGGCCACTGCGCCTGAGCCCGTACTGTGGTTTGGGGCACGATTCTGAACCGGGGTAAGGTAACTAACATTACCTTTGCCCCTTTCTGGATCATGGCCAAGCTAACCACGATTCTCAACCTCCAGATGGCCAGAGGTCCAGAACCATGGTTAGGTTTGACACACACACCCCCGCCAGAGATTCACCATGGTGAACATCTGGCAGGGATCAAACAGACGTTCACGGGAACGCCGCCACCACAGGGGATCCACTGTGATCCACTTTGGTGAAAGTCATTTTCGTAACATCTGAAATTACCCTTTAAAATCAGGAGAGCACTAACCATGCTTAGGTTTCAAACAATGCTTTCCATGATAACAGTTGGCAGACTGTAGGGAATACCTTACTCCCTCCAATTTTGTACCTGTGGACTGAATAAGGTTGATGACCTACCTCACTATCTTTTTGATCATATGTACATGGCCAAAGAATGGGATGCGATACTCCCTCTTCTGTACAGGGGCAAACAGTTGTTGGATATCCAGCTGAACATATCATTGCTCCTTGCCAATACCAATACGAAAGTACAGAAGCAAGTGGCTTGGTTAGCTTATAAGCTGGATGTACTTAAGCATGTGCAATATATGAATATCTTAAATTAGTTTAACTCTGGGACCCTCGATAAAACATTTTCATTTCTGACTTATTGATTTTAATGCCTATTGTTACAACCTGTGTTTTATTTATGATTTTATTATTTTATTTGTATTTTGTTATGAGCAATGGTGTAGACAAATAAACTGTTGATTGATCTATATAATACTGGATGTTTTGATATACTATTACAATAACATGCTCTCCAGAATCATTTACCATCCTCAGAAACGTACACCTAGGTTCTTGTGTGAACAAACTAAAGTTTATAAATTACAAAAAAGAAATAAGCATTTACATCATCACCATAAAAGAATTTAAAATAATCAATTTTATTAGTCTCTCTTTCTCTCAGGCTCAACAACTTTTTCATTCCTAAATGAATTTCCTTCACATAGGTTCCGCTAGTCATCTCTCAAAAACAGGGTTGGGCAGGACCAGCCTTAGGCATGGACATATGGGCTGGGGCCCCATGAACTTTGCTTTTCTGCATTTTCAGAGGGGCTGCAGAATGCCCTTCCCTGCACACACACACCCCTTGACTCCCCATTACAGTGGTGGCAGGGTTCCCTCCCTGCAGGGCCCCAATGCAATGGTCTTTAGAGACCCGTGGGAGGTGTGGCCACTTATATGTAGGATTGTCACCTCTTGCAGTTTGACCCTGAGACTCCCATAAAATGGGAGTCTCAGGGTCAAACTGCAAAAAGTGGCAACCCTACTTATATGGCACGCAGTGTTCATAAGCATCAGACTGCCAAATGTTAAAGGGGGGAGGGTACATCTTGGTTTTGCTCTGGGTCATTCAAATTCTAAGGCCAGTCCTGGGACTGGGTCAAAGTATTAAGCTGCCCCAGAGAAAATAAATGTTGATGCTATCCCATTTCAGAGCTGCCAAGTAAGTCTGTCCAAGGAGCTCTATGTAGCTCCTGTCAAGGCTGTCACATGCCATTATTATTATTGATTTATTTTATATAGCACAAGCAGTGTACCTGCCACTTGTACAATCAGTAGTTATAGACAAGTCCCTACCCCAAAGGGTTTACAATCTAGGAGAGACAAGGAAAGGGGAGACGAGGGAGGTGAACATTGGGAGAGGCAAGGATACGTTCAGGAGGCTGAGAAGATGCAGGTGCACATGCTTAACTTAGTTACAAGGTAGAGATTCTGAGTGAAAGAGGGGTGAGGATGGAATTTCATTCATGACAAGCCTTTTGACTCGTGCGTAGGGAAAGCCTGATGGAAGAGGAAAGTTTTCAGGGGGGATTTGAAAGTTGGGAGGGAGGGAGCAGAAAGAACATAACCAGGGAGGGAGTTTCAGGCATTGGGGGCAGCAAGAGAGAAGGGATAATGACATTTAGAGGAGCAAGGGAGTCACAAGCATGGGAGGGTGGGGACAGAGGAGGAGTGAAGCTCCCAGGCAGGAATGTGGCAGGATACAAGAGCGGAGAGATATGGGGGAGCAAGGCCATGAAGAGCCTTGAAGCTGAAGATGAGGAGCTTGTGCTGAATGTGTTCCTGTAGAGGGAACCAGGGTAGGGCAGAGAGGAGGGGCTTAACGTGGTCAAAGCAACGGACAAGGTGTATGACTTTGTCATCAAAACATTGAACAGAGAAGAGGGAGACGAGATCACAGCAGGGGTGACCAGAAAGGAGGAAGTTACAGTAGCCAAGATGAGAGATTACTAGAGCGTGGACTAGGGGTTTTGCAGTGGCAACAGTAAGGCAGAGACAGATTTTAGCAATATTATTCAGGGCAAAGTGGCAGGATTTGGCAACAGCCTGAATCTGAGGTGGAAAGGAGAGGGAGGAGTCAAAAATGAATCCCAGGCTACGCGGCTGGTGGACAGGCTGGATGGTGACACCATCAATGGAAACTTAGAGGGAAGTAGGAGGGGAACATTGGGGGAGAAGATGAGCCATATGAGTCTTGGCCATATGAACCTTGAGTTGGCGATGAGACATCCAAGCAGAGATGTTAGAGAGACAGTCAGCGATACGAGACTGGATGGAGAAGGAGAGCACAGGAGTGGAGAGAGAGTTGTGTGTCCTCAGCATACAGGTAGTACTGGAAGTCATGAGCTTCAATGAGTTTACCCAGAGTGTAGAGGGAGAAAAGAAGAGGGCCTTGGACAGACCCTTGGGGAACTTCCACGGAGAGGGGAAGCGATGTAGAGGAGGTACCAGCAAGAGAAACACTGAACGAGCAGTTTAAGAGATGTGAAGAGAACTAGTCGAGAACAGAGTCCCAGAAACCAAACCAAGGGAGCGTACCCAATCCAGGAGGAGGCCATGGTCGACAGTGTCAAATGCCCTAGTGAAATCACATGCTATCAAATGCACAAGTTAAATTGAATGCCATCGGTTTCTCAAGATCCAATGCCATCATGTGCTATGAAATGCCCAAGTGAACTTATATGCAAATACCCAAATAAAATCAAATGCCATCAAATGCCCAATTTAACTCAGTGCCTACAGGTGAATGGCCACTCCCTTCCTCTCACCGATCCTACTGAGCATTGTGGGACATAAAGTAGCAGGGCAGGTGTCAAGCAGCTTTCCCACCTTGTGAAGCCGTGCCCTACATGTACTGGCAGGACATCCTTGGGAGGGTTGGATGATTGTCCTTATGGACATGTATTAGCTGTGGGGAAGCTGTATCTAGAACATGTATGTTATGACCACCCCTGCTGGCCTCCCCTGCACCGAATGGCAATATGCAATGTTGCCAAGAAGTAGTAGTTCCACTCTATTCTGCACTGGTCAGACCTCATCTGGATTACTGTGTCCAGTTCTGGGCACCATACTTTAAGAAGAACATTGGGTGTTTTTACACAAACATTTCTCCTGGATGTTTTCTGTTACATCCTGAACTTTCTGAGTGTCTAAATCACTCACCCAGATCTTAAACATCCAGATCTTTGAACTTCTGCATAGAACTTCTCCCAGAACGTTTGTGTGTAAAAAGTTCTCCACGTAAACTGCTTTGCTCCAGGCAGCTGTGGTCACTTGGTTTCCATGGCAGCCTGTTACATCTACAGCTGCGGCTACTTTAAGCTGCCTCAGGGCAGTGTGTGTGTGAAGAATGCATCCAGGAACTGCCTCAGAGCAGTGTGTGTGTGAAAAATGAATCCAGAACTTACTTGTGGACTTGTGAACCCAGAAGATTGAAAAATCCGGAACTTTAAAAATGCCCATTGACAAATTGGAATGGTCTCAGAGGAGAGCAACAAAGATGGTCAGGGGTCTGGAAACCAAGTCCTATGAGGAGGTTGAAGGAGCTGGGCATGTTTAGTCTTGAGAAGAGAAGACTAAGGGGAGACATGATATCAGTCTTCCACTACCTGAAGGGCTGTCGCAGAGAGGATGGCAAAGACTTGTTCTCTCTTGCCCCTGAAGGCAAAACTAGAAATAATGGGCTCAAGTTAAAAGAAAGTAGATTTCAGCCAAACATTAGGAAGAACTTCCTAGCAGTAAGAACTGTTCAACAGAGGAACAGACACTGCCTAGGGCGGCGGTGGGCTCTCTTTCGCTGGAGGTTTTCAAGCAGAGGCTGGACGGCCATCTGTCAGGGATGCTGTAGCTGAGGATTTCCTGCATTGAGAAGGGGGTTGGACTAGATGACCTCTGAGGTCACTTCCAACTCTAGGACGCTATTATTGTTGATTTCCTCTCTTCCTGACCTTTCACATGCACAGACGTTGTTTTACAAAGTTGTATATTCACCAGATGTTAAAACTTGTGGTTTATCCGATTCCAGCAGACATGTTTGCCTTCACTCTACCTTCTCCTTCCTTCCCCTCCCATGCTTCTGCTGCTACCATTTATCACTGTTTGCTTTTCTTGCTCAGAGAGATGGAGCTGGGGTGATTGCCAAAATCATAAATGGCACTGGCTTGCCCACTTTGGAAATATGAATTTTGATTGGTTGCTGTACTCCTAGTTAATACATATAGTTAAAGATTTGTGCAGTAGGTTTTATTATGATTTTCCTAAACCCTTTCATACCTCATTCAGGCCCCACCCTGATTTGAGAATTTGGTGGTGGGTTGAAAAAACACAAACTATAGAGTGTGTGGTCCCCGTGTGTTGCATTCTCCATCACTCTGGAGGAGGATCTCTCAGATGGTGTGTACTTGAAAGATACTGTTCATTGTCTTTCATTTTGCAGTCAATCTCCAAATTTCTTCTAGTTGCTTTCACAAGTAACCTCTCTTATGTAGGTTACAGCAGTCCAGACATTCCCCATCGAAACACACATAGCATACCCAGTATCCAAACACAGAACTCCTCCAGCTTCTATTCCTTTCCCACACACTGACAGTCTAAAGATAACAAAAGCTTTTATCTTAGAAAGGAATGCATTCATAAGCAACATGTTTAATGAAAAATTTAAGAGAATATGTTTCATGCAACATGTAGCTATTTTGGCAAGATGTTGAGTGGTAAGACTAGGAGAAATATTTCCCCGAAATTAAAGAGGGATGTAGAGGTAGAACACTTTTAGGATTGGGTTAAATTACTCACCTCCAGTTTTCCTCACCTTTAAGTTGTAAATACAGCCAACTCTAAATTGGGCTATAGGTCCCAAGGATTTAGGCTCCAGTCCTGCAAATACTTATGCTATACTCAAGTAGTCCCTTTGGTGTTAGTGGGACTACTTGTACATAAGTGTTTTCAGGATTCCACTCTCTCTCCTACAAAGACTTGCTCCCATATGGTATAGCATGCATTGAGACTCCCATCCAAGTCACCTACACTACTCACTGCACATACTGTTCTATGTGGGTATAATTCTTTGCAGCAGTGAGTCTTCGAATATTCTTCAGTGCTGCATGAAACGCTTTAAAAGAGATAATGGCTTGGATTCTCAGTGGGATTTATGCCAGTGCAGTACTTTAAGTACCAGAGTCTTTGTATGTATCCCCAGCTGTGAGGAGTCGTTTTCGTGTATGAAAGAGATGTAGGTGCTGTTTAACATTATTCAGCAAAAGAACTGGTTCAGATTTCAGTGAGGACGGGTTGGATAATAGTGTGAAATGGTGTGACTCCTGTGAGGCTATATTTTAAAAACAAAACAAAAAACTGAACTTTTGCCCACTTTTTAAACTCTCCATCTTATTTATGTGAGCCAGAAAGCTAATAGAGTTGAAAGCCAACTTTTCCAAGAGGAAGGCAGGTCAATTAAGTAATAAGTTCTTTGTCCCAGCCTGCTAGAGTTTAATGTTTCTGCAGGTAGGGATATAAGAAACCATTCTTGCTGATCAGCCTGGTGAATATATGTGGTGTGGGGATGTGTAGGACCCTGTGGAACTACAAACCTTGGGAATCATAGAATGCCAGAGTTGGAAGGAATCGTGAGGGTCATCTATTTGAAGACTGCTATCTGTCTCTCCCTAATCTTCTCTCGGTTCCTTCAAGAAGACCTATGGCCACAACCAACTATTAAAACACTTAGCCAATAGTTTTGGTAGTGGCAAAAAGCAGTCAGAATTAGGGACAGACTTTATCCTTAACATTCAAATCTTCCATCCATCTTCATAGTCTTGAAAAGACAACAAAAGTCCAATTGACAGGATTTATGGCTTACCGACTCTGTTTCCATCAAACTCACCACACATAGATCAAGTAGGTGGCCCTATTATCAGCACATCATTTTACAGCTAGGGAGCAGCAGTCAAAGGAAGCGACTTGCCCACAGTCATTGACTGATACCAGGATTTGAACTCGGCACTCCTAGTTCCAAGTCCAACGTGCCATCCAATAGACGACAATACCTGTATTCAGAGACACAGGCTGCAATCCTGACTCTACTGAGTTCAGTGGCTAAATCCCCACTGACATCAAGGGAGTCAGGATTGCATTTACAAGGTACGAATATGGGGCATTTGTCCAGCCCAAATATTTTTTTATTTACATTTATTATCCCACCCTATCCCAAGGGTTCAAGGTTGGTTACAACTAGGGCTGCAACCCGATTAGAAATGTTAGTTAATTAATTAATTATTTAAGCCTGTTTGTTGATTAATTGAATAATTAATTAATCAATTAAAACATGCATACATTTACATAATATACATACATTTGCATAGATACACCTAATTTGCATGCGTTGGGTAAACTTGCCTTCCGCTGGAACGCGCCCCCTTGAGCTACAGACTTAGAACTATGGACTGTCAGATGGTCCTGGCAGCTAACCGATTAATTGGATGGCAAATTTTAATTGGTTTTAGACATATTAATCAATTAATCAGTTTGATTGATCAATTAATGGTTGCAGCCCTAGTTACAACACAAAGAATGATAAAGACGTAAATAAAAACAGCTGTAAAATCCCTTATCACAAACCTCTCCAACCCTATCCCAGTCTGGCAAATGCCTAGTCAAATTTTTTAAAAAACTCTTATATTGCCTCCTGAAGATGAGTGGGCTCAGACAAGCAGAGTCCAGGGGGAGGGAGCTCTATGATTGTGGGGCAACCACCAGGGACACCTCTTTGTGTGCCCTTGATGTACAAATTGGATGGTCAGATGGTACCCGTAACTGAGGATGCCCCTGGCTGACCTCATAGGCTGTAATGGGAGAAAAGGGAGGAGGCAGTCTTTCAGATATCAGGGGCCCAGCCTCTTTAGGCAGCAGATCCTAAAGTTCAGATTTTCCAACAATCTGAAATTCCTTAATGGCTAATGTGTGGTCAGTGTAGTTGAGTGAATAGCGTATTAAACTTGGACTTGAGGGGCCAGGGTTCAAATCCTGTCTAAGCCATGCATTCATTAGGGGGCCTTGGGTGAGTCACTGTCTATCAGCCTCAGTAAAACAGAAATAATAGTGATCTTCTGCTTCACACGGTTGTTGTGAGTGTGAACTAGATGTGGATTGCAAAACGTTTTGAACACTGAAAGTGCTGTAGAAATTATTAATAATAGAGTCATTAGCCAAGGCTCAGACAGCCTCAGCTGCACAATGACAGATTGGCAGAGTCTCTATTTGTAAAGATAAAGGTGTTGGAACTACGCATACAATGCAGCGCATTAAGCCTTTAGCTCTTTTTACTGTTCAATGAGTTAAAAAAATACAAGCATCTGCCATTTTAAGACCAAGATAGAGATCTGATTCTGATCTCCTACCAGCATGATACCAGTACAACCCTGACCTTGTCTTTGATGTAGTTACCCTTGTTTAACAGCATGATCCTCAGGACATTTAGTAGCGGTTCTAGAACTTAGCACTGATTGAATCCCATCAAAGTAAATGGGATTTGTGCCAGCTCTAAGAGGCAACACTGGTGCTAATGGCCTGAGGACCACACTGGTATACCAGTGTGACACATACGTCACATTCAAAGCTTATTCACAACGTCCATGTTATCAGGGGTCTAAGTATTATTCATTCCTGATTAAGTACACACATTAGAAGCACTAATAAAAGTTTCCTAGGACAGCACAATTCAATATATATATATAAATGTATTAAACACTGGCTTTTGCCATGGTCAAAATAACAAATACAAATACAAACATAACAAAAAACATCAACAAGGAATCAATCCGACAAACGGACAAAACAATCATACTATACAATTTCATAAATAAATACAGCTCGAAAAAGTAAAGAGGGGATCCTCTGCATGACAAAAATAGAATAGGCAGATAAGAGTAATATCAACACCCTGTTGCTGCTTTACGAGTTCTAATTGCCAACAAGACAAAAGTAGCTACAGCCCATATATGGTTGTCATCCTGAGATACAAGTAACTCTATCAATGTGTCTTTGTTGAAATGACCCCTCTCTCCCCTTAACGGGATTAACCAGGTCTGTCTAAGGGATTCATAAAGAGGGCAAAAAAGCACAAACTGTTCTAGGTCTTCAACCACAGAGTTCGTACAAGGACAAAACCGCAACTCGTAAGGCACATTTTTGTATCGGCCCTCCACCACAGCGGTGGGAAGAAGCTGCAAGCGTTGGCTTGTAAAGGCTCCCCGGAGTATGCCATCATTTAGAATATCTAAGTATGACTCGGCTCTGTGCAGCTGCTTAAAAAAGCATAACTGCGGAGCTACTTTCCAGGAGGCCAGGGCTGCCAAGTCCTCCTGCTTAAAGATATCCTCCAGTCTTTGCTTTACCAGGTTTCTTTGCAAAAGCAGACTTTTCCCCCAAATACAAGGGATTGAAAGACCTGCCTTGGAAAGGTAGGTCAGGACTAGGGAAATCCAGAGGTAAGGTAGTGGCCCTGAATAGTCCAGCTCCTCCTCCAGACAAAGCGCTGGTATAGAAGGTTCGGCCCGATTAATCAGCCTGAGCCAGTACCCCAAAGCTCGCTGTTTCCTGAGGCAGTCAATCGCCAGAGTGCCCATCTCGGCTCTAACCGTAGAGGCAGGAACACTCTGGGGAACCCTCAGCAGCTTTCTTAAAAATACGTCTTGAACCACCTCCAGTGGCTGAATGTCCATCAGAAGAGTAATCTCTGACGCGAACGTAAGAATGGACTGTACCTTTGCTGGAAACACATCCAAAACTAAGGATACTTTGGTTCCGGCTGAACTAGATGCCAATCTTAAGATCCCCTTACATGCCTTCCTTGCCTTTAGAACCGTTAACTTCCTGTGCCTTCTCCCATGATCCATTATTGGAAATGGAAATCCCTAAGTAAATATATGAGTGGACTTGTTGGAACTCTTTCCCTCTAATAACCCAGGAACGTTTTAAGGTTCTTTTCTTCCGCATGACCATGATTTGGGACTTCTGAAAGTTGACATCTAAGTCATTCTCCACACAGTAGTCCATCAAGGTTCCTAACAAATCACGCAGGCCCCTCTGCATCTGCGATAAAAGGACGATGTCATCAGCGTACATCAGTACAGGGAGGCATCTATCCTTAATCTTGGGAGGATAGCAATCGCACAAAGCCAGCTTGACTGGCAGATCGCTTAAATAAAGATTAAAGAGAAGGGGGGCCAAAATGCACCCCTGTCGGACTCCTCTCTTAATCTGAAAGGGGGCCGAGAGAGTACCATCAGCTCGCAGTCTCACCCTCGCTGAATTCTCAGTGTGGACCTGGATAAGTAGGGACAATAAATGTTTGTCTATCCCCAAAATGAGAAGCTTCTTCCAAAGCTTCTTCCTTGAAACTGAGTCAAAAGCCTTTCGAAAATCGATAAAGGCCATGAAGATTGTCCCCGCCCTTATTCTGACGTACTTAGTGATTGTATGGATCAAAATAAAACTATTGTCTGTAACCGAGAAGCCCTTCCAGAAGGCATTTTGCTCTTGTGGAATCAAATTCTTCCCATGGGCCCAGACCTCGAGATGGCTGAGCAAAAGTTTGGCATAAAGCTTGCCTATAACCGGGAATAAACTAATGGGGTGATAACAACTTGGGTCCCTAATGTCCCCTTTTTTGAAAATGGGGTCTATGATAGATGTCCCCCAGTCTTGGGGTATTCTCAGCGTGCAATTAATAGCCAAGAAATAGGAAGCCAGCAAGGGGGACCACCAGTCCGGGCAAGCCTACAGGACTTCAGCGACAATGAAGTCGATACCTGGTGACTTGTTACGTTTAAAGGATGTAATTGCCTCGGCCACCTGGGCTGGAGTAACTTGTGGATTGAAGGATGAAGTACTGGACTGGAACGAAAAATTGGAAGAAGTTGACAAAGGATCATCATCGTCTTCTGTCTCTGACCCAAAGAGTCTTTGAAAGAAGGATGTCCATACCCCTGCTTCAATCGTGGCAGTACTGCCACCTGCACTTTTAAAGAACTCGGCATTTAGAATGGTCCAAAATGACCTAGAGTCCCTTAAAGAGGCAGCTACATGGAGCCTAGCCCAAATCAATTGAGCGTGCTTGGATTTTTTCCCTTTTATCAAGGCCTTGTAGCAACCTCTTACCATTCAAAATTGCATTAGAGATGCCTCAGAGCGCTCTCTGGTCCAGACACACCTGGCATATACCAGTAGGCGTTTAAACCGCCTACACTCCCAGTCATACCATTTGTGGGGTTGCTGCCAAGGAGGTCTTGGTTTGCGAGAAAGGATATTTTCAGCAAGAGTCGAAATTATCAAAGAGTAAGACTCTTCTAATACATCAGTGTTTAGACTCAAGCTGCAATGTGACAAAATAGCCTCCCTAGAATAGCTCAATTCGGGGCTCCAGAGCAAAGAAAAAAGCCGGGGTAAAAGCGAATCTTTCCACTTTACCCGAGTCCTACTATTGGATGGAGAAAGTGGCAAAGTCCGGGAGGTAGATGACTGCAAACAGTGCTTTACCTCCACCGCTAGAGCTAGATGGTCACTCAGGGCGTGGTATCAATGAAAAGTTTTGGAATTCTGTCCACTGCGATGCCTGTATTACTATATAGTCGACCACACTCTGTCCGTTTGCACCAACATAGGTAAAGTCACCTAGTGGATCTCCCTTGTCTTGCCCATTCAAGGTCCTCAGCCCATTGGTCCTGAGAAAATCTAAAAGGCATGCCCCTGATTCGTTTCTATGGTGATCTCTAGAATTACCTACTACAGGGCACGCCTGTTCTTCAGGGTCTAATGCAAGGGCAGAATCTTGGGGAGTCCCTAACCTTGCGTTCCAGTCACCCGCTATAATATACAAGGCAAAAGGAAACTGCACAGAAAGTTGGTCCAACATATCATCTAATGCCTTCCATACGTCTGGTCTGTAATACGTAGATGAAGACAGAGGAATATACAAGTTAAGTAACAACAGTGCAGTCCAGGAAGGGGACCTCCACAGACCCACCTGGAACTCTGGTCGTGAATATGGAATTAATTCCAGAGGTTCCAACAACTTATCGGCAACCAGTATGACCAAGCCGCCGGAAACACGACTTTAAGTTTGAATTTAGTCCCCGGGGAAAGATATGTATGAAATTCTTTAATAACAAGATTTTCACCCTCCCAAAGCCAGGTTTCTTGAAAGAATACCACATCGTAGGATGCCAAAAAGGTCACCAACTCAGGATCCCAAGACTTGTGTTTACCCAGAGATATTCCATGACAGGAACCTCAGTAGGGGCTGAGTACTATTACTAAACAGCTCAGTAGATAAAACTGGCTCAGCTTCCTCTATTTGCCACAACTTAATCAGGGGATTTAAAGAGAAAGTTCCAGGGGATTGCGACTTTATATTGTTACCCTCTTTGGTACATCCTAGTCAGCCCGAAGCTATACAGGGCTCTATAGGGTCCAGACCAACTGCTAGAATTGGTTTAGAACACTAAGCAGCTGGGGGTCTTGTAATGGTGTTGCAACAACCTGACTAGCTATTAGGGGGTCACCTAATTTGGGCTCCACATCTGCAATAGTAACCTGAAAAGAGTCTGGAAAAGAAGGAACTGACCCGAATTCCTGGGTCGTTAGAAAGTGCATTGCAGTCCATGCTTCTGGATTTATTTGGAAGTGGTCGGGAGCCTTCCCCAGTTCTAAACTGGGGGGCATAAAATCCAGAGAAGCATGGGGCAGTTTGCTCCTAATAAGATCTAGTTTTTGGATATAAATGTCTTGATCCATTATGGGTAAACTATTAAAAGTAGCCAAAGAAGGGAGAACACCCACCCCACCTGTGCGATCTTCCAAAAAGGTTCTAACTATATGGGAAAAAGAGCTGGAGTCACTGTCTTCCTGTATCTCCTGGCTATGCTGCTGCTCTAGTCCTAATGACTGATTGACTTCTTTAACTATCCTAGTTTCAATCACTTCATCAGCAGATTGTTTAATTGAAGCACTGCTCACAGCATCCTCCATTGGCTCAGGTGGTGGTGGTAGTGGCTTTTCCCTGGTGGATTGGCTTGGAACCTCCTTCTTCCTTATAGGATTGCTCCCTAAGCTGGTAAGATTCGGGGAGGATAGAAACACAGGTGGAGGTAATCCATCTCTAGGGGTATTCGGCATTCGAATATCATCTGAGAAAACCCTATCTATAAACACTCCGTTAGAAATCAGATGTTTCCTGGCCAGGAATAATCTGGTCAGGTAAGATGAACGGAAAAAAATTCTTAAACGTACCCTGGTTCTTTTGTAGTGAAGATGAGATATTCTTAGAATATCAATCTTAGATTGCTTAAATCACAGCAGGTGTCCTAGGTTCCCAGCTACATCCCTCTCTGTATCCCAGGAGGGGAGAGGTCTCCTATAAGGAGCCCTAGCTTCCAGCCACACTGCATTATTGTTTACCTTGAGGGGGGAGGAATCACCCTAGGAGTTTGAGACTTGCTAGAGCATTTCCTTGATTGGCAAAAAGACCTTTTCTTAAGTTCAATGGGAGGCTCCTCTTTGTGGACTGTTACAGAGGGAATCAGAGGTCTCCTGTCAGTAGCCTCCAATAACTGGTTAAATTTCCCTAATAATTGCTGTAGTTGGGATCTAGCAGCGAGGAGGGAACTGCTCATTTCAGTTATACTATTGAATAGCAAGGCAATAGTTTTGGAAATTAAATGGCACTGCATTCTTAGAGAGTCCCCTGGTGGTGTGAGATTAATGGCTGAATTCGCGGGCAGCTCACTACTGTCAACAGTCCCCAAAATCCCCTCAGGAGGGGTTAAATTCCGCATACCACATTGAGAGACTCCTGAAAAAAACCCAGCCTCATTCAAAGTCTCGGAGTCTTGAGGTTTAAATACTAGCTCCCGCTCTGTCGACAGCTTAGGTTGCTTCTGGGCTGGGGTGTCGGGTGGAGCAGGAAGCTCTTCAGATCTGTGTCACTTCTTTTCCATTCCTGAAAAGTCTACAATCGTTCTACCCGGTCAACGGCCCACCACGGCCAACGCCTAAGGCCTCGCGCACAAGGGCACACCCTTGCGCGCGCAGCCCTTAGGCGCGCAGCTCCCGGTGCTCACCCCCGGCGCTGCCGCAGGCGTCCGGGTGAGTCAATATAGGGGGAAGAAAAGTTCAAGTGGTGCCTCTATCCAATCGAAAGGAGAGGGCAAACCCCTCCCTGTCAATTTCACACGCCTTCTACTCCAGCCACAGCTGCCCCTATGTACTGTAGAGTGCTCACACCTGGTGCCATCAGCCCCGCTCTTTACTCAGAGTCCTCAGTACCAACCGCAGGCAGGGGATACACCGGCGTTCCTGCCGCTGGTAACCCCGTCTCCTGCTAGACCGGCCCAATTCAATAGCAACAGCATCTGTTGTCATTAGTAACTTGAGTTTTACTCAGTTTTATAGCGTAAGAATATAAGAAACGACATACTAGGTAAGACCAATGGTCCATCAAGCCCAGCATCCTGTCTCTGACAGTGAATAATCTCAGTCGCTTGGGAGAAGTACCCAGTAGGTCATAGCGGGGCGATCCATTCCATTTTCACTCCCAGTTCCCAACAGTCAGAGGTTACGTCCCCCAAATCTACTTGGCTAATAGCCGTTAATGGACATTAATGGCCAAGAAAGTATCCAATTATTTTTTAAACCCAGCTATACGGCTGGCTACTACCACATCCTGTGGCAACAAATTCAACAAGATTAATGGTGCATTGAATGGGGGGGGAAATACTTTTATTTGTTTTAAATCTGCTGCCAGTTATTAGTTTCATGGTGTGTCCCCTAGTTATAGTACTATTTAAGAGGGTAAATAACTGCTCTCTATTTACTAGTGCTGAAACTCGGTCCCCAGAAAACTTTGGAATTCACCTGGGATTCCATTCCCTGTTTCCGAATTTCTGAATTCTGAAGTTCTGAATACCAAGACCGGCCCCCAGAAAGCTTCATACACCTCAATCAAATACTGGTGCCATTGTGCACGTTGCTGGAGTGACCCAGACGGCTGACCCTAGCTTCTCTGAGCTAGAAAATGAAACTTAGTGCCACATTTGGTAGGAGGAGGGTATGGGAGGGGACAGTTGAGTGATGGACAAGCCACAGGACAGGTTTTGATTGGCAGGCAGGGGCAAAATATAAGTGGCTGTACAGCCATTTTCTATTCTCTTTGGTGAATTTGACTGTGTGATCTGTAAGTAAATGGCTTGGGGTGTGTGTGCCTGGCCTGGCCTGGCCTGGCCATAGGGGCAATGCTGGGGCATGGGGTTTACCCTTTTCCTTGAGAATAAGTGGGTTTATCTTCTTTAAAAATAAGTTGGTGCCACACTGCTGCCACCTGCTGCTTGGCACCATGGAAGCCAGAGGGATCTCTGCCTTGCTCCACAAAAGGCAGAGATCCAAGTCCAAGTTACCAGTGTCACACCAATGCCATGCCTTTTTTTAAAAAAATAAGCAGGTGCCACTGTTGCCAGCTGCTTGCACTGCTTGGCACCATGGTGGCCAGAGGGATCTGCCTATCTCCACTTCCCCTGACCATGGACTGCCCACTAGGGGCAACACACTCTACGTGGGGCTGCCTGAGAAGCTGGTCCGGAGGCTGCAGCTGGAGCAGAATGCTGCAGCCAGTCTCCTTACAGGGGCGGGTTGCAGGGAGCACATGACACCAGTGCTCCGGGCTCTGCACTGGCTGCCTATAAAAAACCGGGCCAGGTTCAAGGTGCTGGTTTTAACCTTTAAAGCCCTTCATGGCCTGGGCCCTGCTTATCTGTGGGACTGCCTCACTCCCCATGTGCCCGTGCGACCCTTGAAATCATCCATGGGAGCCTTTTTGGAGTTTCCCCGGGCGAGGCAGGTGGCCACCGATATTAGATCTTTTTTGGTGGCTGCCTCTGTGCTGTGGAATTCACCCCTGGAGGAGGCTCGGTTGGCTCCCACTCTCCTGCTGTTTCGGCGTGTATGTAAGACCTGGCTGTTCTGTCAGGCTTTTGGCGAGGGGTAGGGGTGGGGGGGTTTCCCCACATATTGTATTTTAAATTGTTTTTTTTAATTTTATATTGTTTTTATTGAATGTTGTTCACCGCCCCGGGCTGCCCTGAGGGCAGGAGGGGCGGGATATAAATTTTAAATAAATAAATAAATAAATAAAAATGTTGAGGGCTGCCTTGCCACCAGTGCCAAATATACTTAAAAGTTTAAAGTGAGTGCTGCTGCTGCTGCTGCTGCTTGCACTGCTTGTTGGAAAGTTAGCTCCACAGAGGCCAGAGAAGGATTGCCTTAGGTTTGCTGTGGTTTTTGTGAGCACTGTGACTGTACTTTGGTTGTGGATTCAACTTTGCGAAGATGTGACTGACCACTGAGCAGGGGCACAGGGGAGATAAACTTTCTTTCTGGGTAAAATAATATGGTGTGTGGGGAAGAGGGGGCTTGTCTTGCATATGTGGGCACTAGGTAGGCACAATAGAGGCTTTTGTGTGTGTTGGGGTGTGAATGTCTGGTTTCTTTCTTGTGGGTGTTATAATTATGTCTGCTGGGCTGACTTTCTTTGGATTTCTGCATGCAGTTGCACTTTTGTGAGTTTGTCTGTTTGAGCGATTGTCCCACTCTTGCTAGCCTGCTTTTCTGGTCACTGCTTGATTCGCATAATGATTTTAAAGTGGGTGCACTCGCTGCTGATGGTGGGTCATGCTGTGGGTGTACTACTGCTGGCTTTGGGGGGATTTCTACCCGCAATTGCACTTTTGTGGGTTTGTCTGCTTGAAAGATTGTCCCACTCTTCCTAGCCTGCTTTTCTGGGTACTGCTTGGTTGTGTCAGGGCTGACATTATGTCAGGTTGGCATAATGATTTTAAAGTGGGTGCACTCATTTCTGATCTGAGTTCTGGGGATTTCCAAGGTCTGGAGTTCTGAATTCTGGGTCCTCGGAAAAATTCCTGAAGTTCAGCTGAGTACCCAGTCTGGGTACTCAGAACTTCAGAACTTAATCCAAATATTCAAATGGCCTTTTCATTGCAGCCCTACTATTTACTTTTTCACACCACTCATGATTTTATAAACTTATATCCTATCCCCTCTCAGTTGTCTCTTCTCTAAGTCGATGAGCCCTGACCTATCAAGCCTCTCAAATACAAGTTGCATAATCCCAAATAAGGAGGGCAAGGAACTGACATGAGGTCACAAAATGCGTCAAATTCAAATTTGGTACTTTTGATCCCTCAGCTGCTGTAATCAAATAAAACAAACTGCTTGCTTAAAATGCAAGGTAAAAAGTCCCCATTTCTTTTACCTCAAATGTGAATAGCTTATGCACATTTGGAAAGGAAGGTTTTTTAATCTAGTTGGGGACAAGTAAAAAAAACTAGCTGGAGAAACAGTCTGATCCTCAAATTGCTGTACCAGTGCACAACAGCAGTGAATTGAACTGGACTTACACTAGCAAAGCAGCTTGACAATTTCAGACTTATTTTCATTTACCAAAGGTGCAATCCAGACTTCACTGACGTCAATGACAAACATCCCATTTACTTCAACTGAGTGAAGATTACATTGGAAGTTTCCCAACTATCCTAATTTTCTTATTGCTGTCCTGAAGAAGGAAAAACTTTCTTCTGGATAGCAATATTTCTGGATTGTATTCATTAGTTATTGAATGGGAGAAAACTCAGCATAGCTGCAGACAGGCCAGGCCAGGGTATTGCTTCCACTGCTGTCTCAGCACCCAACAGCTTCTTTGACGTTGGATCATAAATAATAATAATAATAATAATAATAATAATAATTAATAAATGGAATTAACATGTAAGCTCAGTTCCTAAGCCAAATAGGGTATGGACTGAATCCACACGCAGGCCCCCAAAATTGGAAAGGGGCCAACTAAACAATAGGTTTAGTCTAGAGTTGGTCCAGAGGCTGGAGGTTCCCAGCCCCAGATACAGAATCCATGGTTGCAGCCCCTAGCCCTCACACCCATGGATGTAATACTCACCCACAAAGTTATGGCCATCCGGGTAAAAAGCTCCCCAATGTTGTTCAGCATTGACTGCTGCTGTTTCCATACTGTACTTTCCCCCAATCTCTCCCCCTCATTGTCCATGGATTGTCTAGAATTTTGGTGGTAGTAATTTGGCAAACCTATAATTTCCTAAGGTTTTGCTTTGAAGAAGGATGTGGTAGCTAGTATCACTCATCCACTTCAGTGTCCATAAGACCATTATGGGTGCAATCCACCATCTGTTAAAGTCAATGTCTCAGCTCCCATTGACTTGAGTGGTGGAGAATTTATGCTCTAGGCAGCTGGTCACCTGTGTGAAATTTTCACAATTTCTTCTTAAAAGGAATTTGTAAGTGTCCTCCTCCACAGAGCCAGCCTTAGAATCTGTGAGACCCAAGCTGCATGTAAAATGGGGGGGGGGGCGGTGACCCCACACCCTCAGGAGAACCCTCTGTTGGGCCCTAGAGATGGTGATGTTTAGGGCCTCGCTGGGAGGGAATGAAGGCCACTCATTCACCCCACCCAGCTGAAAACTGTGGGCCCCCCAGAAGTAGTGAAAATAGTGGGGCCCAGGGCAGTTGCCCCAGGTCACCCTGTGGTGAGGCTGGCCCTGCTTCTCCCACACCTTCACTCCTAACTCTAGTAGCTGCAGAGTTGACAAGTCACACTGTAACATGGGTAAGTTTGCATATAGAGTTGTTTTATTTAAGAAGCCACACATCAAAATCTGCACCGACGAGGTTGAATCATGTCAAACCACAAAAGCAGTGATGTTCAGAAGTCAGGAAATGGTGCTCCAATTTTATGTTTGCTTTTAGTACAGGGGTGTTTAATATGGCATAAATTAGCTTGACTCAAACCTTATAGTCAAAAGCACATCAGGCTTAAAAAAAAAATTAGAAAGCGGAGTGCACTGGAGTTTGAGGATTTACTGTTTGTGGCTTGGGGTGTGATTTTGATGCAGGATAAAATGTCGTTCTTTAGCATTCCAACGTTATTAATTATTATTATTAAATGTTCATATTGCTCCAGAAATGTACCTGGCATTGTACAATTATTAACTGGAGACAGGTCCCTGCCCTGAGAGACTTGCAATCTGGGGGAGAAAAGGGAGAGGGAAACAGAGGGAGAGACAGGGATACAGTCATGAGGTTGAGAAGTCACAAGTGCATGTGTTTAGCTTGATTAGAGGGGAGAAAGGGACCCTGAATGAAAGGATAGTAGAGTGAACGTCAGTGAGCAGTCTGTGGAGATGAGGAGCTAGGAAATGCCTGAGGGAAGACAGAAGTTTTCAGGGGGAATTTGAAGGTTGAGAGGAAAAGGACCCTGGAGTCCTTGTGGACAATACATTGAAATCCTCAGCTTTGTGTGTCATGGTGGTCAAAAAAGCAAACAGAATGTTAGGAATTATTCATAAAGGGTTAGAGAATAAAACTGAAAATATCATAATGCCTCTATATGAATCTATGGTGCGACTGCACCTTCAATTTTGTGTGCAGTTCTGGTCGCCCCATCTCTAGAAAGATATAGTTGAAATAGAAAGGGTACAGAGAAGGGCAGCAAAAATGATAAAAGGCAGGGAACAGTTTCCCTATGAAGAGAGACTGGATAGGTTGGGGCTCATCGACTTGGAGAAGAGAGAACTGAAAGGGGATATGATAGTTTATAAAATCATGAGTGGTGTGGAACAAGTAAATAGGGAACAGTTATTTATCCTCTCAAATAGTACTAGAGCTAGGGGACACTCCATGAAACTATCAGGTAGCAGATTTAAAACAAATAGTGACCTGTTGGGTAACTCTTCCAAGCAACTGAGATTGGCCACTGTCGGAGACAGGTGCTGGGCTTGATGGACCATTGGTCTGCTGACCCAATATGGCACTACTTATGTTCTTATGAAATAAAACTTCCTGAGCCATCTAGAATTGATGGACTTGAGATTGTATATAAAGGCAAGTCATTCTTTGCTGGTTTTACTTTCTGTACCCATATTGTACCCTTTTTATCAGTGTCTATGGCAGACATGGTTTTAGGGAACAACCACAATCTTCCTTTGTTCCCTATTGGCTCCTTCCACAGTGTTGCTAGAATCATATGCCTATGAGTTTGCAGTGGGTACAAGGTTTCTCTTACATGGTTGTGAAGACAATCAGTTTAGTCAAGCAGGTGTTTGCCGCCTTCAGTTCAGAGTTGAAAGAGGGCAATTACTTTTTAAATTATTATTATTATTATTATTATTATTATTATTAACATTTATATAGCACAAGCAATGTACCTGGTGCTTACAAAGAACAAGATAGACATGATCCCTGCTTTAGAGCTTACAATCTAAAGACAGGGGGATGAGAGACAGGGAAGGGGGAACAGAGGGAGAGACAAGGGATGCGACATTCATGAGGATGCAAGAGCCCAGGTACACGTTCTTGGCTTGGTTACAGTAAATTGGGAGTTTGCAGATAACAGGTGGGGATAATCCTGGGCGGGGATGCTTAGCAGGAGTTTGGAAGTGCAGAGTGGAAGAGGTTGGTTTTGAGGAGGGACTTGAAGGCATGGAGGGTGGGGTTAAGGTGAACGAGGGCAGGGAAGGAGTTCCAGGCATCCAGGGCAGCGAGGGAGAAGGGTCGAAGTCGGTTGGGGGAGCAGGGGAGGTGTGGGAGGGTGAGGGAGGGGATGGAGGAGGAGCGGAGTGCTCGAGTAGGGGTTCGGAGGGAGATCAGGGCAGAGAGGTAGGGGGGAGCGAGGTTGTGAAGGGCTTTGTAATTGAAAACAAGGAGCTTGTGCAAAATACGCTCAGGAATTGGGAGCCAGTGGAGAGAGGAGAGGAGAGGTTTCACGTGGTCAGAGCGATGGGCTAGGTGGATGATCCTGGCAGCAGAGTTTTGAACAGAGATAAGGGAAGAAAGGTGGGAGCAGGGAAGGCCAGTGAGGAGAAGGTTACAATAGTCAAGGCGTGAGATGACTAGGGCATGGATGAGAGTTTTGGCAGAGGAGACAGACAGAAAAGGGCAGTTCTTGGCAATGTGGTGGAGGGAGAAACAGCAGGATTTGGCCACGGAGTCAATGTAGGGTTTGAAGGTAAGGTGCAAGTCAAAGATGAAGCCCAATCTGAGAGCTTGGGGGACAGGGAGGATGAAGACCCTGTCAATGGCAATTGACAGGGAAGAGGGAGAGGAAGGACTGGGAGGGAAGATCAGGAGTTCAGTTTTTGCCATGTTCAGTTTGAGTTGGCATTGAGACATCCAGGTGGAGATATTGGAGAGACAGTTGGTGAGACGAGCTTGAACAGAGGGGGAGAGGGAAGGAGTGGAGAGATAGAGTTGAGTGTCATCAGCATATAGGTGATATTGGAAGCCATGGGAGGCAATGAGTTTGCCTAGGGATTGGGTGTATATAGAGAATAGGAGCGGGCCAAGGACGGAGCCTTGGGGAAACACGATCGAGAGGGGTAGGGAGGAGGAGGGGGAGGAGTTAGGAAGAGATACATTGAAAGAGTGGTTAGAGAGGTAGGAGGCGAACCAGTCAAGGACAGAGTCGCAGAATCCAAGGGAGTGGAGCAAATCAAGCAGGAGCGAGTGGTCAACAGTGTCGAAGGCAGCAGAGAGATCAAGGAGGACCAGACTAGAGTAAAGGCAGTTGGATTTATCCACAAGAAGATCATTGGTGATCTTAGCCAGAGCAGTTTCAGTGGAGTGAAGGGGGCGGAAGCCAGATTGGAGGGGGTCAAGGGAGGAGTTGGCAGAGAGGAGGTTGAGGCAACGGGAGTAGACAACCCATTCAAGGAGCTTGGAAGCAAAAGGGAGGAGTGAGACAGGACGGTAATTAGAGGTAATTATTTCTTGAAAATGTTATTTACTGAAATATTGAAATACACATCTGAGTTTCATGAGAATCCTACTGGCAAGAGCAATCCTACATAGCTATCTTAGGGTGTTAACAAATGTGATGGTGGCCTGCTTGGACCCACAGGTCACCATCACATTTGTTCATGCCCATCCAGATGTTTGGCCTGGAGTTTCCACAAGCGTGGTGGTGGCTAGACTGGGCTGTGACTCTGAAGACCTGTCCAACCTGGCAGTGGCTACAGTGAGCTATCCCATGTGGTAGCTTGCTGTTTCCAGCTTGGAGTGTCCCCTGTGATGGGTAGCCATGGTGCCTGTCATTGGCTACCATGGCCACCCCTCATGGGGGGGAAGGTGGTGCGCAGTGCATGGGTGCAACTGGCTGGCCACACACTTGTGCAACTCCCCACCCCAGGCCTGGCCGCATGAACGTTTGTTCTGTGGCCTGACCTGATTCTGACCAGAAAGCACGTGGCTTCCCAGTCCAGATCATTTCATGATGGTAGCCCCCTGCCATCACGTATGTTTACCCTTCGTGTATTCCAGCATAAAAAGCATAGTACAAGGCACTCAATCTAATGAAGACAACACTATACAGTTGCAATTTTTCACCCAGCTCTGTATAACTGAGTCAGACTTAAAGAGAAAGCACCCAGGAATCAGGACTATTACATTCTTCCCAACAAGAGATTCTGCACAGTTTCTGTACAATAGAATAGAATCAAATATATACAAGCAAATTCTCCTTTCACTCATGCAACTCTTTTGACTTCAGCTGAGTTCAAATTACTTTGCCTTTCCTTCTTCCAGTCACTCTCCTTAGGGCTTATTTCCACCACAATGACTTCAGATCTCTAGCAGCCAATAATCTCTAGGCAGGTGACAAGCTGAGACTTCTGCTATTAATATGCTTCTTTTGCTTCCATACACGAATGAAAACAAAAGAGTGATGCAGAAAAAAATGATGGGGATGAAAGGATCCAGTCAAATCTTGACTTTTGATAAAGCACAGGGAAGGAACTTGATGAATTGTTCATGATTTCCACCCACCTTCCTGTGTGTTGCTCAACTTTTATTGCTATTATCTTGTTCTGCCCCTTTTGTCCATGTACATTGTTTGCCCAGCTCATACAAATAAATAAATAAATAAATAAATAAACAATACACAGGCACAGTGGGTCCCCCAGGGCATCAGGGGCAGTGCCCCTCCTGGCCCCCAGGACTCTCGATCCCCCTTGTAGCTGAATTATTATTATTATTATTTTAAGAAAAGAATGACCTGCTTGAGCCACGTGGACCTGGAGACTGGGCTGGTCGCACCACCACCACTGCTTTGAAGAAGTTTGCGGCACCTGCACTTCTGGGCCTGTAGGGGAGGATGCATCACGGCACGGTGATCTGGCCGTGTCCAGCACTTTCTTCTCTCAGCTGCTGCTAGTACTAGCAAGCTTAGCAGCAACATGGCATGCCATGCTGTGTTGGGCTTGGGCTGGGGTGGGCTGGGAGGAGCTCTCAGTGACATCATGCTGACTGGACTGTGTTCTGTGGGAGGAGTATGATAGGCAGGACTGGAGACCTGGAAAGGAAGCCTATGGTGCTGCTTCCGCCATACTGCTGGTTGGTGCTCTAGAAGAGATGGTCAAAAATACAATGCATAGAGCTCATTTGGAGGGGGAAATCAAGGGGAAGGAGCTTTGTGCTGTGGTAATGGTTCCTCCTTAGAGAATCTTTAGGGAACAGTGTAAAGGGCTGGCTGGGTATGTGGGACCAGCCATTGAAGGGCGGTGAGGTGAGGTGAGGTTCTGCAGAGGCTGCCATGAGGGAAATGGCTGTGTAAGGACTGATGATTTGTTTCCAAAGCTGGTGACACTTAACCTGTGTGTTTGTCAACATTATTTCTGCTTGTTTAAGGCAGGAACTGCTGGTGAACTACAGTATTTGAGTTTTGTACCTTATTTTCAGAGGACAACTCAGGAACAAGAGATGTCCAAGTTCCATATCTGTTTCCTTATTCTCTACTGTTGAAGCAGTAGAGAATTTTATTTGTAGTTGTGTGCATGCTCTATTCCAGTGAGGTAACTTTTCCCTCCCAGGGACCAATTGCAGCATTTATGGCAGGTGTGCATTTTAGGATTCCACATAGTGCTGTTGGGTTTTCCTGCATTTTCCATGCATTTTGGTGTGGATTTCTTTGAATGCCCTCTCCTGAATGCCCCACATGGTGGGTTGCATTCTAGAGCTGAAGCGGTAACTTCTTTTTATGCGTCAATATTTCAGTCTGCCATTTCAGAATTGCCTGCGACGTTCCACAGCTTTTCCATCAGCATTCCACTAATTCCGCACCCTTTGCTTTGTGACATCAGAGTTATCGCAATTATCAGAAAGTGTCAGAATAATCTTGGAAAGTGTCGGAATAAACATTGTTCCACTACTTTCTCACCGTGAACACATGTTGGAAAGTGCCGGTGGAAATAGCAGAATGAAAGCAGCAGAATGAACGTCTCTATTGCACCGTGCCACTCATTGCGGAAGAGTTCTTCCCATTGGAAACAGCTACCGCAGCGGCATGGCATTTCAACCCTATTGAATGCCCTCTCCTGAACTATGCATGCCTCCTTGCCCTCTATAAAACTCCATGCAGCATTTATGGTGTGCCATTTAAGATTTCACATAATCCTGTTGGATTTTGTAGCATGTTCTGTCCATTTTCAAGACAAGACGTGTGCATGTTCCTTTCCATTGATCATGATTATGTAAGTATGTAATTTTGGGGTCAGCTCTGCTTTCTCTTGGGTTGGCACTACCTACTGTTGACTCCACCCACCTCTGGGCTGGTCCCTCCCACTTCTGGCCCCACCCACTGTCCCACCAGCCGCAGAACCCACCAGCTGCCACTGCTTATACATCATGGTTTAAATGGTCGAGCTCTATGAGGGTAGATCCACATGGAACTCAATGCAGGTTCATCAGGGCCTTAGACTGTAAGCATTTGGGGCATGACTGCCTTTAAATGGTCCAGTCCTGAAAACACTTGCACATAGTCCAATTAATTTCAATAGGACTATACACATGTTTTTAGAGCATAGGGACCTATGTCTGTACTGTACTTGCTATTTATGTCTGTACAGTATCTAGCCAGGTTTTCTGTAGTACAGTAGCACCACAAAAACAATGTTGTAGCAGACTACACCAGGTGGTGCTGTAAACACACGGGGCTCATTTACACAACATTCTTCTTCCCTGCAATCTTTGGCCCTTACACTATAATGTGTGTTTGTCATGGGTCCCAATACATAGTTATAGGACAACTCCTGAATTCCCTTGAATTTTAGTTTAACTCTCTTTTCCCTACTTCCCGCTGGTATTTCCAACCATGTAAAGGGCATGGAGGAATGCCCTTATGATATCCCTGTGTAACCCCTCTTTCCTAGTATGTCTGTTATTGTGGGGATTGTGGAGACCTTAGGAACCAGGGTGATACAAGATGTTGCTGCTGTCCCTGATGCCCCACTCTGTACAATGCTTGTTGAGCTAGCAAGGTAATTATTGGTGGTGCCTCCACCTAGATGCTAACAGGGTTGCTCTGGTTAGTGTCCCCAGTGCATCCAGGAAACTTCCAGTGTATTTTTACCAAAGCAATAGAAAGGGTCACCTATCCAAGTTACACCCCTGTTCAGGTAACAACACCATCTATTCAAAGAGAAAAAAAATACATTTTCTGTAAGTACAGCCATTTGTCCATTTATTCCATGCCATTTATTATAAAGACATAAACTTTAAGAAAAGCAAACATCCCAAGATAACAAAATAGACCTTCCTGAGTGTGCACTCTTTTTCATTTTAAGTAACCAAAGATCTTTCTTGTGGTGGCACAATTGGTAAGCAAAATTTCCTAGTAACCTCTCTACAATATCCAGTGTCCCTTGACTCTTCAGTCTCCTGTGGCAGAACTGCCTCCTTTATAGAAACCTACCTTTCACATTTTCCAAGGCAAGATTCATTACACAGAGGCCTGCCTACTGTATATGACAGCCACAGTATATCTTGCAGTTTTTCTGGGGTCATGGAATACACTTCCTTCTTCGGGGGCTTTGGGGGTTACTCACAGTTCTCCTGAAGTTAAAGGGTACAGGTAAAAGTCTACATGTCCTCACAGGGTCAGTGTGTAGCACCGGCTGGGTACTGGAATGAGTAGCTGAAGTTTATCACAGCAGGCCTCTGGCACAGCTAGGCAGTTGAGTCAGTTTAGTTCTCAATCCAAGTTCTGAGATGACCTAGACCTCCTCACAGAGGAAAGAATACTCTTTTACCCTGTGGAATTGCAGATTTCTGGAACAGATCTCCATACATTCGTTTACCTCTAATAGCAAAGCCCAACCATACAGTTTTGAGAAAGAGTCTGTCTATGGATTCTTTTAGATGAACGGACCAATCTAGCAGATTGAAAAATCCACTTTTAGAAAGTTGCGCGGGGGGCATTTACACACACACCAGAATTCACCGGCCACCATTAGAAACAGCAGAGCCCTGTGATTTGTGCATTATTTTTTAAAATTGGATTTGTCAAACCCAAATATCTTTTAGTTTTTAACTTCTTTAGCTGATTTTTATTTATTATTTTCTGTGTTTGTGTATTGTCTTACAATGACCGCTGGTCATGCTAATAAATGATTTGATTTGATTTGAACCCCAATATTGAGGTTTGACAAATATGGTTTTAAAAATAATGCGCAAGTTGCCGAGTGCTGCTGTTTCCAATGGCGGCTGGTGATTTTTGGTGCATGTAAACATTCCTCGCATGACTCACTTTTCTAAAAGTGAATTTTTCAATCCACTAGATTGGCCCACTTGTCTAAAAGTGGCCTATGTGATGGAAGCTCTCAAGACTTACCCCTCTTCCAGCAGGAGGCTCCCTGTTGTAGTGCTGGAAGAATATAGTTTTTGCACGGCTAGAAGAACAAATAAAAAAGGTGGTTACAATGCACCTGTAGCATAGAGCAAGGAGGAAGTATCTGCTCTTGGTCTCTCTTCCCTAGCCATACCTCCATGGTCACTTAGAGGTAGGAAGTGAGAAACAAGAATTGATGTGTCAGGGACTGAAGCTTGCTCTAGGTTAGTGAAATTTTGCAATACCACTGCTCCTTGATGGAGTCAGATCTTTGTAAGCAAACCTGCTGCATCAGGTAGCAGAGAACAGTGGCTCTCCAAGAAGCATAAGAAGTGGTAAGGATATCACACAACACTCAGAATGTGGGTTTCTGCTTCTACCTGTTCTAAAAGAGTTGTGTGAATGAGCCCTAACAATAATTAGTGTTAGTAATTTGTAACCTGTCACTAAAATCTGCCACTGTACCCGAGGACTGGAGGGTGGCAAATGTAACCCCGATATTTAAAAAGGGATCCAGAGGCAATCCTGGAAACTACAGACCAGTAAGCTTGATGTCTGTGCCAGGCAAAATGGTGGAAACCATCATTAAGGGCAGAATGACAGGGCATGTTGACAAACATGGTTTAATGGGGAAGAATCAACACGGATTTAGTAAAGGTAAGTCATGTCACACTAACCTGTTGGAATTCTTTGAGGGTGTAAATAAGCAAGCATGTGGACAAGGGAGACCCAGTAGATATAGTGTACCTGGATTTCCAGTAAGCATTTGATAAGGTCCCTCA
>QEPC01009397.1:2119263-2135516 GCA_003113815.1 Sphenodon punctatus | reverse complement strand
CCTGTCGCTTGCTGTTAAGGTTCCCTGGAGCAGATGCATAGAGGGGACGTAAACTCTACTTCCAAATCTCTATGGTCTAGGGGATTAATATCAGTTTAGGCATTCACTTTATCGTTATGCTAATATTATTTGAAACAGATATAGATAAGACCTTCAAATCCAGGTTGAACTATATTGGTATTTAGCTGGATATAGAACTATTTATACTTCTATGGCTGTTCAGACGATCACTTTCAATCCAGATCTATAGGGAATAATACTGGTATTATGCTCATCTGAAAACCGCCGGAGTGCAATTCTTGGTGGCGTCCCTGGGGTGGAGGTGGGAGTGTTGTGCAAAAAGGGCTTGTGCGGTAAGCAAGCCTTTAACAAGCAGTCCCACTTGACTTTCCCAGATAGGGGAGGATTGTGTGAATGAATCCCAAAACTTTTTATTAGCAGCTCTAGAAATATTATAGATTCAATAGCAGAGACTTGGGAGCTCCCTGGAGTGCTGTAGTGGTGGCTGGGTTTTTGTGCTCAATGACCATGCATGTATATATAAGGGGAATCCTGAGGCTGCCTATGCATTTCTCTCTTGCACATTCCTGCCTCTGCCATGTATCATAGTCCAGGGACTGAGTCGGATGGCACAGGGTGTTTTTAGAAAAGATGCTACTCCGCATGGCCACCCAGGATCTGACTGCCTGTATGAAGGTGCAGCAGGTGGATGAGCGTGCTCCCATAAGCCGCAGAGACCCCCTCTTGGCCACTCATGGAGCACTGCTGGGGAATCCAGAGTGCTCCATGTGGGGCAAGTCAAATGGATGCCTGGCAGTGGGTGACCACGTAGCCTCTGCTCATATGAATGGGGACAGCCAGCCACACCAGAAGATAGGTCTGCCAGTACCATGGAGGGTCACGGCTCCAAAGGCCAGAGCAGCCCCACCAGATTGCCTACTTGAACTTTGCTGCAATTTCCTTCCCACCATTCCCGGACCCTTCTCATTATTCCCACTTATCTTATTGTGCACTTTGTTCCCTGCTGTCCGCATTCTGTGAGTGGTGTGTTGAGATTCCTCTGTGTCCCACCCAGCATGCGCCTCTGTGGTTGTCTGAGGCTGGCAGGGGCTGCACTGGCTCCCAGGCTTATGGGCAGGAAAAAGCCAATGGCTGCTGCAGCTTCTGGTTTCTGGTTTCCACAGCTGTGTGTCATAGCAGGGGGTGGGCTAACTGGGGAGGGTGTGGGGAGGGGGATGTGTTTCTAGGGGAAATGGCGGGGCAGTCTGTGGCGGGGGAGTGTGTGGTTGCAGTAGCCACGCTGGGAGTCACCCATTTGAATCACTCTCCACGCACTCTGCCTGCGTGGGTGCTCTGTGGCAGTGCCACTCAGCAGCCATGGACCCCTGCCCACATCACCTTGCTCATTTGAAAATGTCCACAGTTGTATTCAGCTGTACATCACTTCCTTCCACTGGGAGAACTTCCATGTAGACATTTAAACCAGTTTTACTCCCTTTTAGTGCTGGTTCTGCACCACAAAGAGTCCACAGCAAACTCAAGAACTGAGATGATCCTATCTCACTACTAAATTGTCGTTACTGGCATCTAGAAAAAAGTATAGTTGCCGTGTTGATTCCAAATGTAAGAGATGGAGACAAAGTAGTTCAGATGCTACTGAAAACACGACATGTCTGTAAGCAAGGTGAAGCAAACAGATGGTTCACAATTTCTGCCTAGATAGTGCTGGCCCTGCTCAAGGGGCTTTCAGTCTGTTTCTTTAGAAGGTCCCCAGTGCGTTTTGTGCACCTCTATTGAAATCTAGTACCGTAAAATAGCTGTCTCCAATGGCTCAGTATTTGGGGTTAAATGAGAAGCTGGTGACTGATGGCAAATAGTAGGCCGGGAAAGGTTAGTGGGGTGGGGGAGTGTTATAGTCAAAGTGTTAACTGAAGTGAACTGGAACTAAAACATAACAAGAAGCATCTGGTGTTTAATGTAGCCATAGTGATTCTGTAATTACAGGGAAATAGCTACTGTGCGGAGGCTGTAAATATCGGTAAGCTCCAGTCTGCTTATCATGCTGAATCACATTCTACTGCCAAGCTGGCAAAGCTGTATGGATTTTAAATGGTAGCAAACTAGTGTCATCATCCATTGACTTTAGTAGAGGTGTTAGACAAAAACAAGACTATGTTTCATACAAACAAAACTTGGCCACCTTGAGCATCTTAGAAGAGAGAATGTGGTAACACTGACATTCCCCTAGCATTAAATGCCACAGATAAGTATCAGAACTAGAGGTGTATGTTGGGTTATTTCCCACTTAAGTAGTGCAAGTTGCATAAAACTTATTGTTATATTGCTGATACATATTTTCCCCCTGCGTGTTGTGGTCGGAGCAAACCAGTTTGGAAAAGCTAAGAGACAAAGTGAAAATCAAACTTGATAATTTACCTTTTTCATTACTTTTTTTAGAGTGACTTCATTTTACATAGGAAAAATAAAGGTGGAAGGACTTGCCTAGGGTTACGCAGCACGTCAGCGGCAGAGCAGGGAAGAGAACCTAGGCCTTCTATGTTCCAGACCTGCTCCCATATCACTAGCTTCAGCAGCTTGTGGTGGGTTATACTCTTATAACATTATCTTGACCTGAATAACTGCAGTCTTTGGACAGCAAGCTAAAGTTCCTACAAACAGAAACTCACTTGTACCTCAGCTTTCGTGTAAAATTTTAAGTAACACACAGTCTTTGCTCTTGAGGCGACAGATTAAATAAATCTATCGCAACATGCTTTCAGAGCTGTTGAAGAAATGTGATGGCTATAGAGACACAAGGTCTTCCACTTCTGGTTTGAATTAATATAGGTTGGCATAGACCAAAACACAGCAGTGGAATTCTAGTTCTGACTGAATTTTAAAGTGATTGTAACTGTCATGATGAGAGAGGACCTGGACTGACCAAACCCAAAGAAGGCATTATCTCTTTGTCACTAGAAGTGATTTGTCTAGGTCAGAGATGAACCCTATTACCAGAGAGCTGGCCAAGAAAGACTGCCATGACTTTGCTCTGTGTGGTCTATGAATGGGCAGGACATCCTCCGTCATTAAAGTCAATGTGAGTCTTGCCATTGACTTTAATGGTGGATGATTGTCCTGTCAATGTGAACTTCATTTTTTTAGAGCTGTTAACTCTTTACATGGGTGCTAATCTTTAATAATTGTATATCTTTCACATGAAAGATCTAAAGAGAAGGAAAGATTTGAGAATAAATATGCTGTCTATCTTGGCATAAGAAACTAGTTGGGTGATCTTGTTTGGGGAAATAAAGGCCAGAAAGCTGATTTCTTGTCTTGTGAGGGGGATCTTGCAAATACGCTGCTGAAGGAATGGTTGGAAGCTGCCTTTTCATGCTGCTGCTTATCAGCAAGGAAGTCATAATCAGCTCCTAGTTCTCAATCTTGTTGGTTACATTCCACACTAGAGTGGAATGTAAAACATTCACTGTAAATTAAAGTTTGTACACCTGTTGATTTTTAAAAGTCAGCAAAAAATTAGTTCAGAGGTATATTTCTAGCCATTACTGAAAAGTGAGCATGAGTGCAACTTACAATGGATGTGTGGCCAGTTTCTCTGGTGCTAAAATGCAGTGGTACAGTACGTAAAGGATTTGGGGAAGATATGCTCTACACTGGCACCCAGGGTACTACAGAAAGGAAGAGGTTTATTTATATCATCATCATAAGAAAAAAATACGCATTTTGATACTGCTATACCTTATACATCAATTCAAGGTAATGTTAATTGATGGGTGGCCAATTTGCCCTCTGTCCTTACCTGAAGATTTACCAGCTTGTCTTTCATCACACACCCCTTCTTTTCACCAATGCCCAAACCTACTGCTTGTCTCACAGCCATCACTTAAGATAGGGAACCTTTTGGGGTCAGGGCACTGGCATTTTGAAAATGCCCCACAGACCACATAACTCATTATGTGGTGTGCAGTGTGCCCAGGCTTACCAGGTCTGGGGGAGTGCCACAGCAAGATGCACAAGCCAGGAGGCCTCGGCCCGGAAAACATGCTGTGCAATGTTTATTGCCAGAGCAGGCACATCACACAGCATGCTTCCTGGACCCCACCTCCCTGCCTCCTGCAGCTTGATCAGCCTGTCTGCCCCAGCCCTGATAAGACCCCTCAGGTGCAACATGCTACACTTCACTCCACCCTGTCTCAGTCCTCCACCTCCTGGTATCCCAGAGCAAAGGACTCTTGGATCCAGTCCCACCACCCTTCCTGGAGCTACCATTTAACGTGGCTCATCTGAGAGCCTGCAGTCCAAATCATTAAAGAAAATGGGCTGCACTGAATGGGAGTCGGGAGGAAGTGCAGGGGACCAGAGAGAAAATGACCCACAGAAGTTCCCCACCCTACTTTAAGATGCACACATAAGTCCAGATTTGTCATTCAGGGATAACTGTTTACATGATCATTAATATTCTGAAATAAGCACTAAGTAGTTCTCTATGGTGGGGGTGGGCTTTCTGGGATAAACATTTACACTTTCACTGTTCTTTGGTCTGGAGTAAATAAATCCTCAAAAATGAGGATGTATAACTCCAGAATAAAACCAGAATCCAGATTTATTTACTCTGGAATAACTGTTTACACAAACACTTAATTCAAGGCTTAGAGGCATTTACTCCAGACTTATGATAGTATAAAAACAGCCTCTAAGTTCACAGCTCATTAGTGTAGGTTCAAATAATCTATCAGTAACGTAGTTTATGATAAATAAGCAAATTCAATGAGTGGGGCACAAGCTCATTGTATATTCCATCCAGTGATCCAAAGAGACTCCTCGATTCTGCAAGAGCCATTTAGGGTGTCTATATGGCTAACTTTCATTCAACTTGATGTTTTCTTGAAGTAACCTAGGTAGATACTGAAGATCACATGAGAAACACAACTTCTGGTCAAATCTAAAGAGCTGGAAACTATATGGCTTATAATTCCAGTAACTTTCAACGTAAATTAGGACATCTAGACTGACTTTGGCAGACACCACCAGTGGGGATTGGAACCTCTTTGCCCCACTCTGGGCTGGTGTGACTCAGTTCCCCACTTAAAGTGCCTACTGGACCAGCTCCCTCAAGAACTGTTCAAGCCTGTAAAGGATTAACCCTCTCTGTCACCTTTACCTCAGAGCTTCCCAAAGCACAGAAATTAATTACAAGGTTCGTCTGGCTCTCAAAACCCAGAATTTCCCCCCACTGTGTCATCAGTGTCAGATATCCATACAAGCATGCAAGGCTTAGTTAAAAGAATTTTTAATTTGTTAATCAAAATTAAGGTTAGTGCAAGATTGGAAACAAGAGTGCAATAAAACAAAATATAAGATAACACAAGTCTACCTAACTTCTTACCCTATGCAGTTGTATGCTTAAAAGTCCATTTCTCAGCCAGATGGAATGGCTGGGTGCGGTTTCTTGCTTCTGTTGCAGAGTCATTCACTTCCAAGATGAATCTCTCTCCTTTGTCTGTGATTGTCTTATTAAATTGTTTATAATGGCTCTTCCCGCCTTTTAAAGACTTGTCTTTGGCAAGTCCCACAGGAACTGCATATCTCCCTTGGCTCTCAGGTAGTGACATCTCTATTGTGTTTCTAATCTCTCTTGTTGATTTGTCCTGTCCCTCAGGCAGAGTGGCTGTCTTCTTTGAGCTCACAGTCTGTTTTTGAATTTACCTTCAGTACATAGCTCACAATGTATTTTTGAATGCATTCTCATTACATAGCTCCTACATAGAAAGTTTCCATTATGGTTTTATTCTTCTCATAATTCTGAGTTGATTGACATCAGATACGGCTATGAAATGTGTACATAAAGTACTCATACCATATACATGTAAGTTTCATGTGTGTTATGTACATTGATTTTGTAATCATCATCATCGCAACCAGAACTAAACTTGACCTTTCATTCAAATCATGGATGATCAGTCTTTGGCTGCTTACCCACGTTACAATTCTCCCCGCGTCAAATCTCCTCCTGGAAATCTTACGTTTAATTCTGCACATGGGTGCAGGGTTAAAAGCGTCATCAGCCCAGTCCTGTGGATTTTTTTCTTATAAATGACAGGACTGGATTTTGGGCCCGATCATTCATAAGAAAAAAAGCCATAGTACCTGGCTGATGAAGCTTTTAACCCCGTGCCAACGTGCAGAGTTAAACGTAAGATTCTCATCTGGGAAATTTGCCATGGGGAGAATCGCTGCTCCAGGTAATGTGGGCATGCCGTCTTTGACCTGACTGAAGTATCTTTTGTGTCACACACAAAAAGGTGCATGACCACAAATGGAGAATTTATCCTTGGATAACTGGGGGGGTGTGTGTTGGGGGGGGGTGTAGCTATGTTGGTGAAAAGTAGAGCAAAATTGCCTCCAAGCTGCTTTCCCCTTTAAGAGGAAGGAAGGGGATAGTGAGCAATAGATGGCTGGAGCTATGCAGCCTTCACAGGAGGTGGCAAAGTCAACCGTTTGTGGAGGAGGTTCTGGGCCATCCGGGAGAACAAGAGCAACAGCTTAGGATGGAAGAAATAAGTAAGGCAGCTGTGATTGTTTATATGGGTGTTGTATTCCTACTGCAACTGAGGCCTTAAGTAATTCAGTTTAATAGGATCAGATGGGAAGGATGCTGGGCAGTGAGGGATACAGTTGAGGATGGGGTGGAGACGGGGAGATCTGAGTGTTGTGATGGAAGAAGCTGAAATGGAGAAAGGGTTTGAATTTCTGTGGGAGGCAGACGAGGCTGAATATCGTGCCTTAATCTGAAAACCACAACAAATTTGGTGTTTCACAAGTAGCTTTTCATTTTAGCATAATATAGTAACTCTTAACACCAGCAGCCAGACCCTGTTGTTGTTCCTAGACTGTGGTACAGTGCTGCACTGCCAAGGGCATGAAGAAAAAGGCCAGGATGAGGTCCTAGGTAATAGTTAGTGCAGGATTAGGTTCTGAGAGTTAATGCAGGATCAGGTTCCAGGGTCCAATGTGGTGCAGAATCAAGGTGTTGGGTCTAAGGGTCATAGGTCATGGTGGGGATCAGCACACGGACCAAGAGGACAGGTGTAGACAAGGCAGGACAGGACAGACAGATGAGACATGCAGGACTGGATGAGACAAAACAGGACTGGATGGGCGCAGATAAGGATGAATGGACGCAGATCAGAACAGAACAGACAGTCAGGACAAGGCAGATGAAAAAAGACTGGACTGCAAAAGGCAGGGCTGGCACCAGACAGGGTAGGATTCCTGGGCACTCATGTAGGAGGCTCAATGAGCAGTCATATAGGGGGCACATCCTCCAGATGCCAGGTCCCCGTCAAAGCCTATGCTGAGCTATATCTAAGTGGCCAGACTCAACAGCAGGATCAGGGCGCTTTTAAAAGATCCCGCTCAAAAGCGGGATCGTTTAATGTGCCGCATCTCCCCCCGCCTTCCTCTCTAGGACAGGTCTGACGTTCAGAAGAGCATCAGACCCATCTCAGAGACAATGTGCGCATGCGCGTCCTTCTGCGCGTATGCACTCTAAAATGGGACCTGGAAGTGCGGCTTAAAGCCAGCACTTCGGGGATCCGCATGGTAGGGGCCAGGATCGCCGGGCCACTCTAAAGCGGGGAAGATCCGGCTTCAAAGCAGGGTGGACGTTTAAACGAGCACAAAGAAAGGCGGCTGATCAAAGGATCAGCTGCCTTTCTTGTCTCGTTTAAAAACGCCCTCAGAAGGACAGGGTTCTCACCACCTGGTTTCTCGCATCTATGGCTCCCAGTGAGGTACTGGCAGGTAGTACACAGCTTTATTAGGTTCTTGCCTGCTCTGGTGTTAGTATGCCCTCTTGGTTTGCATAATACTCCCAGTCAGACATGCGCCTCTTGTACCCCCCTCCTCTCTATAATCTTCTACAGTACCATACAGAGTGGTGGAAAACGTTCCCACTCAAGAGGGTGCTCTGTACTTCTCTACATGCCCAAACCTCGTATAGGGCAACAAGCTCTCCTTCAGCCTCGCACACAGCAGCACTCAGCAACAGCAACTTCCAACTGCAAGTTCTTCTCCCAGGCCCTCTCCTTCAGTCCATTAACATTCCCTGTACCGCAACGTACCTGTTTCCCCCAGAAGATTTATCTTTGCCATCTGATTGAGGCACCCCTGGTGGCCCCACAGGTATCCTCTGTCATTAGGGAAGTGGTGAGAAAAAACAGCAGGGAAGGTCCAGCCTCCTACTTCTGGCAGTGCACAAACATCCAGGAAAGTCATGATCTCAATTGCATCCCATTCTCTCAGCTTGTCTGGGGCTCCCACTCTTCCATTCTGCTGAACTTGGAACTGCAGCAGGGTTGTGCAGTGTCTGCATTCCATCATGCATATGTAGAACCGCATTGTGTATATGTGCAACCCTGTGAGTGCATGCCATTTTGCTTTCCCAGGCAAACAACCCGCAGCAATCGCTTTCTATGGCAGCTATGACCCCCCACCCCCACCCCATGTTCATTGCAAGTAAAAACTGTTACTTTCAAAAATAAGAAATGTATGTTCTTATGTGTCCACCCCATAGCAAAGACAATTACCTGAACTGGAAGGGGGTTTTCTCCGTGGTTCTACAGGCTATAGTGGACCACCGTGCTCAGTTCATGGATGTGCTGGCCGGGTGGTCAGGGGAAAACCCATGATGTCTGCATCTTCCATCAGTCCTCCTTTTTTGGCAGCATGTACACCAGAGACTTTGAACCCTCCACTGAAACATGCATTGAGAGGGTGCTCATGAAACCTGTTCTGGGAGACCCTGCCTACCCCCTGAAGCCATGGTTCATGAACTCATACAGTGTTGCCTGCACCCAGGAACAAAGGTACTTTAACTGGCAGCTTAGCACCACCTGCTCTGTTGTGGAGAGAGCTTTCAGGCTATTAAAGCAGCGCTGGAGATCAATTGTGGACAGCACTGATTTCCAGCTAGAGACTGCCCCACTTCTAATTACTGCTGCCTGTGTTCTCCATAACGTTTGTGAGACCTCTGGAGCCACATTGCTGAACTCCCCACCAGTTAGCTCTGGCAAGCCAGTGGTCCTGTCCTGGTATAAACTGAACCGGGCGGAGCAGTCCACCCATCAGTGACAGTTTAATGAGCATCCATGAACTGATTCAAATGATCTTTTTGTGATATCAATAAAGCCGTTACAAATATTTCCTGTGTGTCACTGTGTGTAAAAACAGACGTGTGACTGGTGCAGCAGCTCCCCAGCCCAGGAAGCTGCAATGGAGCACTGGACAAACATGCCCGTGGCCAGAGAGTCTCCCTGACACCCACACAACTTGGAAAGGTCTGCAATCTCAACAAACATGCGGGCAGCCACAGGCCTGAACCTCTGTATTTTCCTATTGACATTCACAGACTAGCTGGGTCTGGGGATGGCAATAGGAAGCACAGAGGCATAGGCATGCAGCCAGTTGCTAGCCGTCTTCCCATCCTTGCCATCAAGTGCAAATGCATGGCCAGCAGACTCCCCACTCCTCATTTTTTATGCACCTGTTATCCCCCCTTACCTTGCAGACCCCAAAGTGGCTTATTGCTATCCGATACTGCTATTCTCCAAGGCCCCCACTTTCTCCAAACTTTCCTCCATTCTGAGAAGAAGCATGAAAATCCTTGATTACAAAAAATTAAGGAACTTTTAAAAACAAATAAATAAAAGGGAAAAAAAAATAAAGAACTTCATTAAAAAAAATTAAACCGTTACTTCTTGCACCTGCTCCTTTTGGGGGTAGCTGGGTGTGCTTGCTTGGGTGGCAGGACTAGTGGGGGGACTTTTTCCTGACCTCCTCCCAACTGTGGAGGAGTGTTTACGGGAGACATACAGGAACGATATGGGGTGGGGAAGGCATATATGTCCCAGGAACTGTTCCCTGGCATAAGCACAATGTGGAGAGGGCTCGTGTGCTTTCCCTGGGGGGTGGATTGCCAGGGGAACCAGGACAGAAGGTCAGCCTCCACATTGGAAGGCATAAACTTCCAATGTGGAAGTTATGCAATCCTCACCACATGGACCAGCCAGCCATCATTCTCAATGTAACCATTCCAAGCACGTGCACCTGGGACCTCTAATCTTTGTGAAAGGGTTACACCCTTTGTCTCTCCCTCTGTTCCCCTTCCTTCACCCCCCCCACCCCCGTCTTTCAGATTGTAACCATCTGATTGTAACCATAGATTGTAACCATCCCTAGGGCAGGGACCGTGTCTATTCCATTACTTTGTAAAGCACCAGGTACGTTGCTGGTGCTATATAAATGCTTGTTAATAATAAACTGCCAATGGGGTTGATGGTTGCCTGCCCTGAGCAACCATACTCATGGTCATGGCAACAACATGCTCGAGCAGGGAGCTCTGGAGCTGAATGGATTGGGACAGGGCGCTTTGCATATGTGCCCCCATATCACTCATCTCCTTGCTCACCTTCTCGATCATGCTGTCCACTGCCCAAACTGCTGCCAGAAATGGGCCCAGGCCCAGTCCCTGTCCTCCTGCCGGCAGTCCAGACAGGCCTGAGCAGCAAAGGTCTAGTGTTCAACAGTGTTCTACCACACCAGCTGTCTATGTTCCATGGCCATGCTCTTAATGGTGTCCCAGATCCTGTCCGCTCATGACATGGTCTCCCAAGCAGCTCCCTTGCAAAATCTTCCCTGAGCTGCCAGTTGTGGACCCACAGTTCCTGGTTCTGCTGGGTGCTTGTGGTAGGGGGTTCTGTCCGTGTCCATTAAACTAGCAGAATTGTAGTGAGGCAACAAGGAAAGCCATCAGTTCAGACCCCCAACCCCCACCCCGCCCGCCCAATTTTCAACCCTCTGCCTGCCCTAAGGGTAGCAGAAATGAGTACCCTGGCCTATGCTGCCACAGGGGTGGTTACTGTGGTAGGATCCAAGCACCATGCAGTTCTCCTCCCATGATCAGTGTAGAGGAGCAAAGAACATACAGAAACAAATGCTAGCATTCATGCCACCTGGCTGGGGCGCATGGGACTGCTCGACTGGTTCCATTCATTCCTGGATGGGAGAACCCAGAGGGTGGTGATAGGCAATGGCTCGTCATCCCCATGGGAACTCCCTTGTAGTGATCTGCATGGTTACATCTTGTTCCCATGCCTGTTCAATGTGTATTTGAGGAGCCTGGGTGAGACTGTTCAGAGATTTGGAGTGAGGTGCCATCAACAATAACATCTGAACGACACCTAGTTCTGTCTCTCCTTTTCATCTGACCTAGGTCCTGCAGTCTCGGTGCTTACCCAGAGCCTGGATGCCATTGGGGACTCGATGCAGGTGAGCTGATGGAAGCTGAATCCAGATAAGACTGAGGTGATGATGGTTGGTGGATCGTGTGACCTGGAGGAGGTGGGAAGGGAACACCTGTCACTGACAGAGTCTGGCCTCCCTTGGTCATTCAGGTTCTCAGTCTTGGGGTGCTATTGGATTCACTGCTGTGTCAGGATTGTCAGGTTTCGGTGGTGGCCAGGAGTACTTTTTACCAACTTCACCTAGTGAAAAGGCTGTGACCTTTTCTATTTGCTTGGTATCTGGTGATCGTCATCTATGCCTTTGTAACCTTGAGGCTAGACTACTGCAATGCACTCTATGTGGGGCTGCCCATGAAGATGGTTCAGAAGCTGCAGTTGGTGCAAAATGTGACATTCCACCTTCTGTTGGGGAGGGGTCACCAGGAGCACATTACACTGGTACTCCAGTGTCTGCACTGGCTGCCAATAGCTTTCCAGGCACATTCAGCATGCTGGTTTTAACCTTTAAAGCCCTAAATGGCTTGGGACCCAGGTATCTGAAATACCATTTCTTCCTCATGTCCCATCAGCACCTCTGAGGTCATCTAGGGGCACCTTCTTGTGAGTGCCAACTGCCCATGAACTTGCTACAACGAGAGCAGGTGGGGGGGGGTGCTTCTTGGTTGCTGCCTCATAATTATGGAACTCCCTATCCTTTGAGGTCTGCCTAAGTCCGAGTCTGTTCATCTTCTGTAGGAGATGTAAGACCTTTTTGATTGGCCAGGCATTTGGCAGGCAGGCAGAAATAGGATTTGGCAGGACTGGGTAGAGGGGTTCAGGATGGAGGACTGCTGGGTGGCAGGTGGGGATAAAGGGTGGGGTGGATAGAATGATGGGGTTTTAAGGGATATAAATTTATTTTATATTTTTTATTTTATTTTTTTGATGTTGTAAACCGATCTGAGTCTCCAGAGAAGGGCGGGGTAAAAATGTAATTAAAATAAATAAATAAATGCTCTCCCCCTAGTAGTAATTTTGGTTTACAACCCCATCTCCCCCTACCCCCGACAGCCCACTGTCCTGCCAAGGTGCCTTCCCACCTACTCCCACACCTTCCATCCCATTCAATTCAATTCAATTTATTCCAGACGTGACCCTTGGTCATTGTCAACATACAAAACATTGAAAGCAACAATACAAACACATAGCACACTGCACTTGTAACCTCCTCGAGATACCCAATCAGAGCATAATATAATTCAATTTCTAATATTCTTGGGTCTACTCCTTAATTGTTACCACACATTTAATACACACATATCTAAACCAGTCATTTCGGTGGTAGAAGCTCCCACTTAACTATACAATTATACCTCTTATCCTTTTTGTTACTCACTAATCCCTTAAGTGACATTGGTTCTACCATACAGGTTATAAAATTAAAATAGCAATATAAAATATTGCAGCTATTAAATCATACTGCAAAAGCTTTAAACCCGAGAAATTTCTTCCTAAAATCCATAGCTTGTTCTAAAAACCGCATCACGCTATGCGTTGTCTCAGGATCCATATCTAGTAAAGTCTTCTGCAACAAAAACATTTGTGTGGCTCCCTGATATTTCCCCAACGGAGAACTCCATCAACTCGCCCCTAATTGAGTCGTAAAGATGGCATTCAAACAGAACATGTTGGGTGAATTCCACAAACATAACATCGAAAGGACATAAGTGGTCCTGGTACGGAGTCTGTGTAGAACGTCCCTCCAAAACCCTTATGAGTAGTGCATTAACCCTAGTCGCGAGAAATAGGTGCTTTCCCCTAAAAGATGCCCTATTCATCCCATTCTGTGGAGCTGTTTCCTGGCACTTTTCCTGATGCTCCTCCATGCTCTCCTGTCCACCTGTTAACCCAGTAAACAATAAAAAACACATAATTAGATAATAAACAGAAGCCTTTATCACACAGCTGTGTAAAGGCAAACACCCACCCACCCTTGTACATTAACTTACTATTCTCCTCTGCCTCCACCTTCTCCTCTGTAAAGGTAGCATCTGGGTCCTCTGTGCCCTCGAACAGAACCTCAGGTTGCTCCTTGAACAAGGGCTGACTCTTGAGCTCAAGGGGATACACGGTAAGAATCCCGGTGTCTGTGTCAATCTGTGCTGGCTTTGGGGCAGGGATAGGCATGTTCACCAGCAGTCGTGGCTTCCGTGGTGGGACCAGGAGTGGTTGCTGCGGAAGTGGTTGCAGTGTGGGAGCCATATCTACTTACTTGCTTCTGGCCTCTGACAAAGGTGCAGCCATAAAGGCAGGATGCAACAATGGTTCCATCCATGCAAAGGAACTGGTCAAGGAACTCGTAATAGGGTGATGTAGCTGGAGGCAACGTTTTTGTTCTAGATCTCCTTGTATCCGTGCCTCAAGCCTTTGACCCATTGGCAGCACTGGTTCACATCCTGATTATAGTGCTGCAGCGCCATTTGTGCTGAGATCTCCAGAATACTGTCTCGTTCCTTTAGTACTTCACCAGGGCTTGTTGGACATTCTGCTCTCTCCATAGAGTGATGAAGGCCTTGGTCTCTTCCTTGGTCCAGGAAATTCAACATTGGTGGGCAGATCTGTAGGCAGCGAGTGAACGGTAGAAGTAGTGGTGCTGGTTGTTGCCTGGCTACCAGTATTAGCCATGGCCAAGCTGTTACAGAGAACGCAGCAACTGGGAAGCAGCAAGCACCAGGCATGTACTGCCACCCAGGACAAGCTGGGAGAAGTGTTCTAAAGTTTGAAAATGGTGTAGTGGGCTTTTAAGGTGGATGTTACGTGCACACCAGTGAGAGCAAAAGTGGAGGGAGGGGCCAGAAGTGGTTGCTCCTTGGAATGCTCCAGGCTTCTCGCCTGCAATTCTATGGTGCTGGTGGACCTGTACATGAGGAGGTACTGCATGCTAGGGATGGGCGAACAGAACGTGGTTTGGATGTTTGGTCGTTCGGTCTGAAATCTGAGTTCAGGTTCGGCTGTTCGGTTCGGTGGGGTTCGGATTGGCCGAACTTGACAGAACAACCGAAAATAGTGCTATCGATACCGAAACCAAATTTGAATTATTATTATTTTTTTTACCCTGAAACCACCCCTGGTCTCCACCCCTGGTGCCAGGAAGTCTGCTCCTCAGCTGCCTCCCACTTCCAGTCATGTTTTTCCCGCCTTCCAGTCACCTTTTTCCCACCCCCAAACTCATCTGAACTTTTCCGAACTGTTCGGCCGTTCGAGTGTTCGGTTCGGACGTTCTGTTTGGTCGCCCAAACAGGCCAAGTTCGACCCAAACTCCGAACTTCCAAACTGCGTTCGCCCATCCCTACTGCATACAACCTAATTGATGGGACATGGGCACACATTAGGCCGCATTTGTCCACATGATAGACTCCGTATGCTCCGGGACCCCACCAAGAGTGGGGGCTGCAGATCCAGTGGATGGTGGCCATGTGGCCAGTGCAGACTAATATCTAATAATCAGGAAGGTGGACAGACATCTGGTGGGGGCTACCATCTTGTTTGTTGTTAACACCCAAGGATAGTGCTTTCTCTGCAACCACACCCAGCATTCTTGCCAACTGTTACTCCCCAAAGAACTTCTGGGAAAAGATGATGAATGAATGATTCCTTCACAGATCAATGCCATGATGTGGGATTTTGCCACGGGAAGAAATGGGCATGCTTCCGTCATTAATTTAAAATATTAAAATCAGGGCTTGTTAAAAAAAGCTATCTTTTTTTCCTTCCCAAGCCTAGTTGGGAAGAGAACCCAGCACAGCAGCTTTGAAGGGGGAAAAGTGAGGATACTAAGAGGGCTCCCAATTTACATCTGTAATGACTTTGGAGAAGAGCACAAAGAGGATCATTGGGATGGGAATGACAGTTTACAACTACTGTTTGCTCCCAAATGTATTCCCTTCACATTTTTGCAGCCCCTGGGATGAAAATATCAGACATAAAGGTTTTATATGTTTGTAGCTGTTGAGGGCTTCCACTGAATTTTTTAGGGGAGGATGAAAAACTCACAAAAATGATTAGGCATTTGTAAGTGTTCTAAAGAACAACACACAGCTTATAGAGAGAGTAAGCTAACTGAGAGTGATAGAAACTGACCTTTCTCTTGGTACTCCAGGGAAACACTGATTGGCTGGTTTGATATTGTTCCCTAGCATAGAACTTCGTTGTACAACAGTTCAGTGAATAGGATTGTAAACCGAATTTATTCTACATTCTTTTTCAGTCAGGCTTTGAAAATGATTTATAGTGGGGTAGATAGAGGTGCCAAATCTTCTGATCACATCACCAATCTTGCTTAAGCTTAAAATTACAGCAGTTGTGATGAAATAGTAAGTATTTTCACTTTCTTGTAATAAAAGAAAAATAAATTTCGAGTCCCAATGAAAAACTTGAAAACATGGCTGCAATGTGCTCCAAAAACTCGGAAACCAAAACCAAACACAAAGACCACAAAGTTGTTTATCTTTGTAAAAATACTCCATGGTTTTTTTTCTGGGCCTGACTCATAACTTTTGAATTTTGGGGGTGGGTCACCCTATGGTGTCTGAATGTTTAGATAGCACTGCTAGGTTCCCCTTTTACTGCTACATGGTATCAATGGTTATTACTAGGGGTGGGCAGCCGGTACAATCCGGTATCCGATAATGCCGGTATCGGGCGTACCGGCATTATCGGATTCGACCCGGTAATCCGGACCTGGTACCGGATTTCGGGGTACCGGATTTTTTACGTTGCAGCCATTTAAAAATGGCTGAAATGTAAAAAAAAGTTAAAGCCCCAGCAAAAAAGTTTTAAACAAAAAAAAACCTCCCCAAGTCCAGGCTGCGCGGGTGGAAGGGGGGACCCCACCCACCCACCCTGCCCAGCCTGGCTTTTTGTTTTAAAAATAGAATAAGAGTGACCCAGAGG
>QEPC01009397.1:2067195-2088229 GCA_003113815.1 Sphenodon punctatus | reverse complement strand
TTGAGTAGCTTTTCAACACGCATTGCTTTAGTGCGATATTGACTCCATTTAATCGAATTTAAGTGTTCAGACAGGCATGAAACATTCGTTTTTTTAAAAAAATTGCACAAACCAGAACGTCTGAATCCCCCCTTAGTTAACATACCAATGGTGCAGTAGCACAAAAAGCCCACTTCCCAGAGGCAGGCCTACGTTGCCCATGCTGACTTGCTTTGTGGGTTGGGCAGTGTGCTGGCAAAGCTACGCACAACCACCTTGAACTGCTGGGTCTTGCTGTGCACAAGTTTGTTAGTGCAGTGAACATATTTTGATGTTCACAACTTCACACAACATGCTGGGGGAGTTCAAAGAGTGAGGCCATATTATCTTTCCCCAGGGGCTATGAGATGCGTGAAGGGGTTTGCCACACTATGAAATCTGTGCATGGCATCTTGGATCCCCAAATCCGGGAGCTGTGCATGAGTTTGCTACCATGACAAACCCATTCACACAACACCTGACCTGATTCACAGGGGAAGGTGGCACTGGCACAAGCTGTGTGCTTTCCCCCTGTTGTCATCCTGCCTTGCCCTGATAACACCAGACCCACTGGGCTGCCCGCCCCCTGCCATATCGTACTAATGCATCTTGTGTGATGTGGTTTCTAGTCTTTCCTTTCTTGTAGGTTTCTAGAAGTCAGTGATCTGCTCTGCACCTGTTTCCCACATGTTTCTGCTTCTCCTTTCTTTCCATTTTAGTAACCTGAAACTGAGAATAACTCGTCTTGAAGCCAACCTCTCCTTACATCTGTCAGTGGAAAGCAAATTGTCCCCTAACACCCACAGGATCAGTCACACCAGTTACTATCGAGAGATTGCTGCGCCACAAATTTTGAATATCTTCAAAGAACTCATTTTCAGGACATTGTTAAAATGAGTTTTGTTGTCGCTATCGAAGTTGGTGGCTCAGACGCCGAGCTGCTTCGCAGCAACCCCCAGCCTCCCTCCGTCCTCCTCTCTCCCTCTCCTGTGCAGTGGAAACTGGAGGTGGAGGGGGGGAAGCAGCTCCTCATGACCTTTCAGGTAAATAACCCGAGGAGAAGCTAGAATGCGGGAGTCCTTTCCCAGCAAAGCTGAATTCCAAGCGCTTACATCTGCGCACCCCAGAAAGCAGCTTCTCCCCCTTTTAGTGGCTGAAACGCTCCCCCAACTTTTGAGTGAAGTTGCCGGTTTGTTTGCGCGCCCCTCGCTGTTTCCCGCCCCTTTTCTTCGGGAGAGTTTCCAAGCCTCCCCCGTGCCGCCGCGCTCGCCTGCTAGCGAACCAGCCCCTGTGCAGAGCGGAAACGAGTAGTGGTTGGTGAGAAATGACGTATCGGACAAGGCTGACTTTGTACGTCTGTTCTCCCGGGCTCCTGGCGAGACAACGGGACAGTCATTCAGGGGCTCCTGCAGCACGAGGTAGACAGGAGCAGAGGAGAAAGTTTAAGGAGAGGGACACGGCGGGCGAGAAAAGCGCTCTCTCCTCCCAAACTCGGGGCAGGAAGAGAGCCCCCCAGCCAAACAAACCCCTCCGAGGAGAGGGTGAGAGAGAAACCTCTCCCCCCACCCCCTTCCTTCTTACCTAGAGGGAAAAGAAAGGGGTGGGGGTGAGCTCTTCCAAGGATGATGCTAAACTTTGCGGAGTGGAGGGAGGCACAGCGGATAACTTCTCTGCCAGGCACTGGCTAGTGCCCTCACTGCAGGAGAAGTTCTAACCTTTATTCTTTGTGTTTGTGGAAGCAGGGCAGGCGAGATAATGGCACAGGAAACCGAAAGAGGAGGAGATGTTCTCCCGGTGCAGAAAGAAAAAAAGGGGAGAGAGAAGAAAAGAAGACGTAGGAAGAAAGACTGCAAGACACGTACGGTGCGCTCCAACCTGCTGCTACCTGGGCCCGAAGCAGACACCCCCACAAAGAGCTCCATGGCCAGCAATCAAGTCAAGACCACCAAGTATACAGCGCTCTCCTTCCTGCCCAAGAACCTCTTTGAGCAGTTCCATCGCTTGGCCAATGTCTACTTTGTCTTCATCGCCCTGCTCAACTTTGTGCCGGCTCTCAATGCCTTCCAGCCTGAGCTGGCCTTGGCCCCTGTGCTCTTCATCCTGGCTGTCACTGCCATCAAGGACCTGTGGGAGGACTACAGTCGCTTCCGCTCTGATGAGGAGATCAACCACATGGAGTGTCTTGTTTACTGCAGGTGAGGGAACCTATTGTGCAGGTGATGGGGATGAATGGAAGAAGGGAGGTAGGCACAGGGATTTGGGGGGGCGGTATATAACAGTTGGTGTCAGTGAGCTGTTTTTAGACTGTTCTTAGTTTAGTTTTTAGTTCTTCTGTTTTTAGACCAGTTCCTTCCCACCCATCATCCACTCACCCATCATGCATGTTGCAGGGCCACATTAGCACCCTATTCAGCCCTGTAACGTGCATGATGGGCAGGGAGGCGCTTGTCTAAAAACACTCTTGGTGGAATTCTGCTGTGTTTTTTTTTTTTTTTTAAAGCATGTGAGGTAGTAGCATTGTGCAATATGTGCTTTCAACAAATGCAGCTGACTTCTTATCTCGAGTGCTATCATCCACAGTGAAATTGTTACCTGCCCAGTGATGAGGGTGGTTTTAGTTCTTTTGGGGGAGAAGAGACTGTGCTGTGCGCCATCTGGAAGCTAGACACTTACTAGTCTGCTTAGTGTGAATTGTTTTGGCTGCACCAAAGTCAGTGGAGGGTTAAACTGATTTAAACCAGTTGAGTATCTAGGATCATTGTGAGTTTTAGGGAGAGGAGAGGTACTTCACCTGGATGCTTTTGAACTTTAGGCAAGTACAGCATGTAGGCACCCAAATCAATGCCAGGGCTCCATAACTTCTGCTGTGAACTGAAAGTTTTTATGGAATTTGGCACTTTGATAAAATGTTGCAGAAACTGCCTCCAATAGCATGAGACTATCACTTGCGTGAGAAGCATGGGTAGGTTAGTCAATAGAAACCGATTCATTGAGCTAGCAAATGGGGTGCTGGCGCTGGCAGCTGCTGGTATTTCTCTGGAGCCAATGGATTATTCCCTACCATGACTGCTAAAATGGAGCAACCTTGCTGGACAGGAGAGCCCTCTTCTGAGAAGTCAGCCAGTTTGTGTTCAAGAGCTGGGGAATGCAAAATTAGTGGAATGACATTGCTGAACAACTCATTTGCATTCAGAAGTTTGCATAATTTGTAGAATTGATTAACTGGCAAAACTTTTTCTGCTTGCAGGACTTGGGTTTCCTGATCATACAGGTTGGGATTCCCCCCCCCACCCCCCAGAGTATAAAGCCTTAGGCAGGGCCTTAAATAGCAGTTTCTTTTCTTTCTGCATATTCGTTTCCTCACCTAATCCTGGCTGAGAACTGTGCTTTTCCTTGGTAAAAGAGAGAGAGCTCTTATTATATATGCACCAGTTTCCAAGAAATCCATTTTTTTTGTGTGTGTTGCTTTCTATTCTTCTTTTCTTGTACAGATAGTGCAGCAAGGCAGGAATGCAAAACACGTGTCAAAAAGTTTAGTTGTCACTTCCCAGCTGGTCAGGGAGTGGTTCTGACTGACAAAGACTCCAGCGCAGTCAGACAGCAGCTCTCATATTGCAAGAACAAACACCATCAAAATAGATCACTTGCAATATGCTGTATTTTTGGTCTCCAGCAAATGATATTTTTAATATCCTGGTCTCACTTCAGACATAGATATGAGCTTGCATTGTTCCTTCTCTACAACTGTGTTGCTATGTGGGAAAGATGGTAAAAAGACTTTATTTCAGTGGGAACAAATGCAAATAGGTAATATGTTTAGGGATCCCAGTCCTGAAATCTTTTACTCATTGAGTAGCCCATTGATTTTCATCACTGGTCTCATAACTTTTGGGGGCGCGGTCATTTTAGTTTTGTATTGACTTCTGTTTCAGAGGTCGTGTAGAGGTTGTGTATTTTATGACACTGTTGTGTTAAGGCCATGGCGGAAGCCCGTGCCAATAAACTCTAACTAACTACATAAGTTTTGGGGTTGTTTAACTGCTAAAAAACTGTGAGGCTTATCATCAAATCCTGAGATTGTGAACTTTTATGAAAAGTTCAGCTTTTTCTACTCTTGGTTCCTTAGGAAAGCTTTAAAAAGTAATTACTTAAAGGTTCTCAACTAAATATAGTCAAAAACCACTTATGAAGATACCTCGGGGGACAAACTTTTGGTGTGATAATGAAGTTTCCTCTGTAACAGGAATACACTGTGTTATGATAGTTCTGGGGAAATGTGGCATGTCCAGAATGAGGAAGAATTTGGATTAGACATCTAGATAAAGATATCTACTGTGCAAAGAACCCAAATTTAATTATTTAAGCATTTTAAAAAAGTATTTAAGAAAAACTTTGGAATTTTTAAACAACTGACACAACTGAGAGGCTTTGCTCACAGTTTTTCCCCAGCAGTTGGGGAATGGCAGCCCTGATCTCATGCCCCAAGTAGTGAGACTTTCTTCACTAGAACTAATCACAAATATGGTGCTTCTCACCATATTTATTAATATTTATATAGCACCACTGTATGTACCTGGCATTGAACAATCCGTAATTAGAGACAAGTTCCTGCCCGGGAGGGGCTTACAATCTAGGATTGGCAAGGCCGAGGGGAAAGTAGGGAGAGACAGGTGACATTCATGAAGTTGAGACATTACAGGTGCATATGCTTAGCTTAAGTAGTTACAGGAGAGGAGTCCCTGAATGAAAGGGTAGTAGAAGGAGCATACGTGAACGGGAGGGGAGTAATAAATGTAAGTAAATATGTCAAAATCTAATTCTTGTTGAACAATAAAAATGGCCAGGGAAAAGTGATACATGTGAAAGAAGCCTTGATACTTGTTCTAAACTATCTCCGTCTGCCTTCCCCCTCAATTTTCTTTTTGAATTTGTATTACTGAATAGTTTAAACTGCTTTTTACATATACCATTATTACTTTGAAAGTACAGTCTGAGATTTTCTTTAATGTTTACCACATTGTATAACAATGGCGATACACCTAACCCCTTTGACTTTAAACTTATATTGATTATATCTGGAGTAGGGCCAGTGAGGTGATAAGAATTCTGACATTTCCTGAAAATCTTTTAAATGTGGTGGTGGTGGTGTTAAAGCTTCTGCTACTGGAGTCAGGTAACTACAATTCAGTTTTGTTTGTAGCTTGGTATCTATTGAAACAAGGATAACACAGTCTCCCTACCCCCATGTGTGTGTGTTTTGTGTGTCCTCTTAATAACTTTCGATACCAGAGGGCAGAGGTGGGCAAATGGAGCTTGGGAGCCTCATGTGGCTCTTGGGCACCTTTACTGTGGCTCCCTCATGAGCAAGAGAAGCCGAGCCACCATTTCTGCCGCCAGAACTTCCTGGGGAACGATGAGAGCATGGCCTGTGCCACTATTGCTGCTGCTGGAATCCACCTGACTGCCTAGGTGCCAGAGCTATGATTTGAAGTGGGAAGATAGGGAAGCTGTGCTTCCTTTTTTTCGGGATTGGGGGAAGCAGCAAATGATGTGTCTCTTGGCTCTCTGCAATAATAAAATTTTGGTATACGGCTCTTGGGCTTTGGAATTTTGCCCACCCCTGCCATAGGGCAACTTCTACTAAATTTGATAGAGGGCCAGGAAGACCAAAAGTAAGTAGGCACCCCAAATTTTATAGCCATGGGTGCACCCAGAAGGGAGACATGGCTCTTCTTATAGCCAAAGAATCCCCTTGACTAACTTTGAGGATTGTCTCACCTTATGAAACCAGGTGTCTGCTGTGCAGAACTACTTGTTTTTAAAAAGGAAGTTCTTAGTCATCCTTGTTGCAGAGAGAAACCTCAGAACATGAGTTCTAAAGCAGTGGTTCCAAAACTGAGTTGCAGCCCCAAGTGAGGTTACATCTGTGGATGGGGTAATGATCCTGATTGAAAACAGATATATTTTGCAGAATTTTGTTGCAGATTTATTTTGAGACAAATTTAATCCCACAACCCCAAGGTTGTGGGATTAAATTTGCCTCAAAATAGGAACATACAGGGGTAAAAATTAGGAACCACTGCTCTAGAGACTCGGAGAGGAAATCAAAAATGTATTTTAAAACTTCATTTTAAAGCTAATCTCGTGTCTTTGGGGGCTTGACTCATGATTTTTGGATGCTTGGGAGTAGGTTGGCAAGTATAGGAGGTGCCTGCTTGCCTGATCAAAGATTTCTGAATAGTGGTGGAAGGTGTATATTAGCTGTTCAATTCCAGTTGCTTCCAGGAGGAAAGCCTAGGTGTGAATCTCTGAGAGGTATTGACAGAGAAAAGAAGTGAAGTGGAATAAAAAACGGAAACGATATTTGGGTGTTTTTAAATGAGCAAGTCTTGGGGTGGGGGCGGTCTGCCTGGTGGGTGGAGGAATCTGCGTGGCAGATTTCTTGGCAGTGCGCTGTGAGTGACCATGAGTGGGTGCAGGGATGTGGGGTGGAAAATTTTCCACCACTAAATTTTTCCATGGAAAATTTTCCAGGGCTTCCATTAATGTAGCAAATGAATGCACTGCTAAGCTTGTTTCTATTTCTCAAAATCTCTTCTTGCTGTCAGATCAGTTTCAGGCACAACCATTGCAGGAAGAACCATCCTTTCATGAAAGAGAATGTGTGTCAAGCAGTTCTAATTCTGAGTCCGATTTGCCTCACTCTTAACTGGTACTAGGTAAGTAGGGGTGGGAATATTGGTATCAGATAAATCCGATACACCCGATAATCAGGTGTATCGGATTATATCTGATAATCCGATATTCACTGGTATCGGCATACCGGATTTTTAACATTGGCCGCTTTACCGTTTTTGGTTTTTTTACATTTGCGGCCATTGAAGTCAATGGCCGTAATGTAAAAAAACCAGTAAAGCAGCCAGTGTTAAAAATCCAGTATGCCGATACCAGTAAATCCGATACTGGGGAGATCTGATACCGGTAAATCCAGTATCTGGTATTCTCCCCCGGTGTTCCACCCCTACTACGTAGTATAAGTACTTCTACAGATAGTGACAGTGAAACTGAAGGGTGCCCTCGGTGAAAGTTAACTGTTAGTCAAGTAAATCAGTGGACAATACTGGCAATGTATGTTTGGATTTGCTAAAAAAAACCAAAAAAACAGTGTTAATATTTTTAGTGCCTGCTGCGGCCTTTAATTTTTTCTCATTGTTTAAAAATGTTCTACTGTTGGATTATGTTTTAAGATATTTACAAGTCAATAGAAATAATTTCCAACTTTGAATTTGTTACAATGTAAAACAGTTAAACCACATTAAGTGTTTGTTGATTTTTTTTAAAAAAAAATTTCCCCATCCCCCCCAAATCAAATATTGCAGTTGGCACTTCGCAGGCTACTGGAAAAACTTAAAAATATTACAGCATGTAAAATTAACATGGCAAATTGTTTAGTGTTGTTTACTAAAGATATAGGTCAAACATGCCACACACCACATTATCTATCTAAGGAATTGGAAAAAGTTGCATAAAAAAAAATTTTGACCAAAAAATATTATGCACTTCTTATACAAAATTAGAAAAAATTAGCATGGGAAAATTTTCCAATTCAAAATTTTCTGGAAAACCCACATCACTGAGTGGGTGCTGCTTCGTTCATCCCCCGGACCACCTTCAGATGGGTGATTGGATGAGTGGCTCTTGAGTGGCCATGCATTGTAGTATCTCGTTTAAAAACACCCTTGGATTTTCCTAGACACTTTGAATCTAAGACCACTCAAGGGCAGCGGTCTTCCTGACTCTTTGCCAAAGAGAGAAATTCTGGAGAATAGACATTATTTAGAAACATTTTAAATATTAAAATGATATCCTCCTTCTAACTGTTCTTATTACCCCTTAAACCTATTTTTCTCTGGCTTGGCTCTACAATTTTGCAGCATCTGTCATTCTAGTCAATACCAAGACTGAATCAGGATCCTTCAGAATTAGAACCTGAGCCATTAATGTTTGAGCTAAAGGTATGGACCTGTTAGCTGTAGCAGAATGTACTCCTCCATGGACCAGCTGCATAGCGAGATGCATAAAACCTACTAAGCAGTGGTGATTGTTTCACTCATCCCACCCACTGCATCCCTCCTGCTCTTTCCAATGTATAAATATACCCTTACGACAGCATAAAAACATAAGGAATGTCATAACTATGGTCCATCTAGCCTAGGATCCCTTCTCTGACAGTGACAATCACTCATTTCAGAGAAGTGCAGAACAAGTCATAATGGAGTGATCCATTTCCTGCTATTTATTCCCAGTTCCATATAGCTTCCCTATAGTCAGAGGTGGTTTGTTTAGATTATTTTATTCCACCCTATACCTTAGGCTCAGGATGGCTTACAATTCTTTACCTTAACGGGCACAATCCTATGCCCTGCGTGTGCCTGCTGCCTGCGCAATGCACACGCAATTATGCATGCATGGCTACACAAAAGAGCTGCGTGCAGCAAGTGTGCAACCCATCTTGACCCAAATCCATGCACCCCACGGCCCCTGGGATTGAGGGATATGGTGCGTGCAGCAGGCAGGGTGCGGTTCAGGACAGGCTGTGCACCTGCTGCACGCAGCTCTTTTGTGTATGAGCATGGTGCGCAGGCGGTGGGTACATGCAGCAACTGTAATATTAACTAATTCAACTTTTAATCCTCAGAACAACCCTGTGAGGTAGGTTAGGCTGAGAGATGTGTGACTGGCCCAAGGTCACCCGTTGAGTTCATGGTTAAGGTGAAACTTGAACTGGCAGCCTCCCCCTACCTCCTGGTCCAAGTACTGCACTCTTAACCACTACACCACACTGGCTGTCCTGAACAGTTTGACTAATAGCTATTTATGGATGTATCCTCTAAGAACTTATCTAGTTCTTTTTAAAATCCAGTAACATGATAATCAGTATTTTATATGGAGGCCTTCCGCTATCACCATAGGTAGAAGAAAGGCAGGGAGAATAGCAGCAGCTGCATGCTTCATTCTTTCTGGGTGCTTATGGAAGTTGATTATAAGGCCAGGGCTTTACGTGCTCTTAGAAGGGGAAAGGCTAAGAGAAGGCTGGGGAACAGCAACTCTCAAGTAGGATTCCCTGCTAATCGGGGTTAGCTTTGCTAGATTGACACTGCTACCACCACCCTCCTGTTTTACCCTTGCAATAATAATAAATGTACAATAACTGTTTTCACTTTGGAAAGTCTCCAAGTGCTTTTCAAATTATTGTGATAATAAAAACTGCCAAAATGCAGCCACCTCTAGGCTGAGGAGTTGCAGACAACCAAAGGCTGAGGTTTTTGACTAGAAACAGCAGAAAAAACCACATTCTCTTATTATTCAAGATCCCTAGCATAATACACAGGACCTTGCATTCTTATTCTCTGATATGTTTTACAGCAATTAAGCAGGTCAGTTCTTACCTAGACTATTTCCCCTATCCTCAATCTATTTTCCCCCCTTCGTTGTTGTTGTTTTTTTGAGCACAAATATATTCACTGAAGTGTAAAATAGAGGACATAACTATAGGCAGAGTTGTCAGAATCAGGGCCGGTCATGGAGTCAGGAATCCGGTGCAAAAGCATAAGGCAGAATCAGAGCAAGGCTGAGGGAAGGGGTCCATGTCCACTGAGTGGTACAGCCCCAGAGTACACATGCATAGGGAGGGATTCTAACAGGTGGCTTCCTGGATGACCACTGCGGCCATGCAGGCAGCCTTCACTCACTCCCGCCACCACAGACCGACCCCCAAAGTAACTTGTACAGGCAGCCATTGCACCTACAAGAGCTCCCGGTAGGGCTGGGGGCGAGACGGGGAGGCAGTGGGGCCTCAGGCCTGTCCGCTGGTGTGAGTGGACATCCCGGTTCAAATGGGTCAGGGATGTGTGGGCACATGTCCCCACACACTGTTTTGACTTCCCCCATCAATAAGAGGCTTTCCAATCCCCTCCAAGTCACAAGACCGGCCAACCATCACTTCAGTCTTGTCAGAATTCAGCTTCAACTGGCTCACCCTCATCCAGTCCCTGACGGCAGCCAGGCATTGGATGAGCACCAAGACTGTGGGACCTGGGTAAGATGAAAAAGAGAGGTAGAGCTGAGTGTCCTCAGCATACCGATGGCACCTCACCCCAAACCTCCAAATGACCTCGCCCAGTGGCCTCAGATACACATTGAACAAGAGTGGGGACAGAATAAAGCCCTGTGGGATACCACAGGGAAGGTCCCAAGGAGATGATGAGCACTCGCCCATCACCATCCACTGGGACACCCTCCCTCCCCGCTGGGACACCCCCCACCCCGCTGGACAAGAAAGAGCAGAACCATTCAAGAGCAGTCCCGTGCTCTCCCGCCAGGTCCCACAGTTGTGCCAACACCACCTCATGATCAACCGTATCAAAAACTGCAGAAAGATCTAAGAAGATCAACAAGGTAGAATTCCCTTTGTCCATCTCCAGGCTCACCAAAGCCACAAGCGCAGTCTCCATGCCATACCCATGACGAAAACAGGTCCAGGAACCCAACAGCATTGAGATGTGCCTGCAGCTGTTGGGCCGTGTTGACTCTGATAACTTGTTGCAGAGCATCTACTGCAATGCAAATTCAGAAATCAGTAGACTCCTGCTTAGCAGAAGCACAATGGTAACTGCTGTAATGCATTATTATAGTATCTGATTTCATGATGACCTCTTTTCACATAAGGCTTAAACAGTCTTATGTGTGGAAATGTAGTGAATATTTATACTTTTGCTAAGCACTTATCACTGTCTAGAGTTGAAGTCAAACAGGAACATCGGGACCGCACCGGTTTCCTTGACCCCTGTCAATCTGGTTTTCGGCCTGGTTCTGGTACGGAGACTGCATTGGTGGCCTTGGTCGACGATCTCCATCTGGCATTGGACCAGGGTCATCAGATCCTGTTGGTCCTGCTAGACCTTTCAGCTGCATTCGACACTGTCGACCATGAGGTGTTGGTGACCCGCCTGTGGGACTGTACTGGGATTGGTGGGACTGTCTTGTACTGGTTTTTCGTACCTGGCTGGGAGAACTCACCGGGTGGTCTTGGGGAGTGTGCGTCTTCACCCCGGGACCTCACGTGTGGAGTCCCACAGGGTGCCATTCTGTCCCCGCTCTTGTTTAATATCTATATGCAGCCGTTAGGGGAGATCGTGAGAGGTTTTCAGGGCATGCAGTGTCATCCGTATGCTGATGACACTCAGCTCTACCTCTCCTTTTTCATCGACCCAGGTCCCACAGTCTCCCTATTTTCCCAGTGCCTGTCAGCTGTGGGGGCTTGGATGAGGTCGAGCCATCTGCAATTGAATCCTGACAAGATGGAGGTGATGTCGGTGGGCAAGGGCTTGGGGGGCCTGGGGGTAGTTGAATTCCCTCTTGTTGGGGGGGCTCGCCCTCCCATGGTCTCTCAAGTGCGGAGTCTGGGTGTGCTCCTCGATTCATGGCTCAGCTTGGAATCTCAGGTTGTGGCCGTGGTGGGGAGTGTGTTTCGGCAGTTACATCTTGTCCGGTGGCTTCGACCATATCTCTCGGACTCCGACCTTGCCACTGTCATCCATGCCTTCATCACCTCGAGGCTGGATTACTGCAACGTGCTCTACGTGGGGCTGCCCGAGAAACTGGTCCGGAGGTTGCAGCTGGTGCAGAAGGCAACGGCCCGTCTCCTTATGGGGGCGGGCCGCAGGGTGCACATAACACCAGTGCTCCAGGCTCTGCACTGACTGCCTGTAAAGCACCAGGCTAGGTTCAATGTGTTGGTTTAACCTTTAAAACCCTTCACGGCCTGGGCCCTGCTTATCTGTGGGACCGCCTCACTACTCATGTTCCTGTGCGACCTTTGAGATTGTCCATGGGAGCCTTTTTAGAGGTTCCCCGGGTGAGGCAGGTGACCACTGATGTTAGATCTTTTTCGGTGGCTGCCCCTGTGCTGTGGAATTCGCTCCCAGAGGAGGCTCGGTTGACCCCCACTCTCCTGTTGTTTCGATGTTTATGTAAGACCTGGCTGTTCCGCCAGGCCTTTGGCAAAGGGTAGGGGTTGGGGGGAGGGAGTTCTCTTTCCCTGCATAATGTGGGATTTTTAACTGTTTAAAATGTTTTATTGTTCAAATGTTTATTATATTTGTTGTTTGCCGCCCCGGGCAGCCCTGTGGGCAGGAGAAGTGGGATAATTTGTTTAATATAAATAAATAAATAAATAAAATAAAAAATATCCAGTTTATCTACCTTTTAAGAGTTGTTGTAGAAACCAAGTCCAGAAGGTGTTGAAATACAGTGGAGTCTTCTTAAATTGAATTTAATGGCCCATCTCAAACATTTTGACTTATCAGAAATGGATCTGTTTCTAGTACTGTATATTGTTCAAACAATAGTAAAAATGCTGCTAATAATCTTTATCAAATCTACAAACTGTACTCAAACAAAAAGAAATTAGTGTGGTGATTTTTCATTGGCATTCAATACAGGAGACTAAATTTGACAAAGCAGGATTCCTTCCCTCTCGCCTGCTCTGCAAGCCCTGTTAATATTAAGAGTCGGTTTAAGTGGCAGTCAACACATTTGTTTTTCATCCTTCATACCACAGGTTAATGGTTTAAATCCAGTATTCCGTCCAAAATGAAAAACATACTGGTTCTGGGGCTTGCCCCCTTCTCCTCTCCCCCTCATACGAACAGGTACCACCTGATCCAGTGCACTTTTTCATTTTGGAGGAGCACTGGTGTAATTACCATAGGGACAGGAGGGACATTTGTCCTGGGAACCATGCAAGGAGGAGGGCCCATTTGTAGCCCTACAACATGTATTTTTCATAAGCCTGATTTAAATGGAAGGGTTGGCATGGCAATAGTGCATGGAGGAAACTCCAGAAGCGGTCCACACACTGCAGAGCCTGCAGCGGACAGGAATCTAGACCACTGAGCAAGTAGCAGCAGCAACGGCAGGGCTGGGTGGGAACAGGGAGGATGTGTGGGGGTAGGTGGTCTGGGGGTGTGTGTGTCTGGGTGCTGTCTGGGAGTCAGCGTGGGGGCAGGGAGGCTTGAAGAGGAACTGTGCAGGGAAGGGGTGGGAAATAGGAGAGGATGGTGATGGGGAAGGGGGCAAGTCCATTTCTTGCACCTTGGCAACCTAGCTATGCCCCTGTGGAGGAGGCTGGATTTGAACCATTAAGATGTCATATTCAGGTTCAAAAGCAAATGTCAGCGGCCTCTTAACAAACCCTTAACATTAGCAGAGCTTGTAGAACAGGTGGGATGGGAGGAATCCTGCTTTTTCAGGATTCAGATGCCGCTTAAACTGGCTTTGAGAGTTAATCAGGAAATTGGTGAAAGGAAGATACTTACGTAGTGGAAAAATGGAGTACACATTCAGTTGACTTAAGGTGGGGTGGGGGAAAGAGATGTTTGACTTAAAAAGAAATTCTGGTTAACTACGTTCAATATACGTTGATTTCACTTTGTGGAAATGAGAAATGTTAATGCATTGTGTAATGGTACAGATTGTGGAGAGTAGCTACTCTGTCTGGTGCAGAAGTTTAATGCCCAGCAAGGGCTTAGAGGCTACTCTTCACTTTAACTGCAGATGAGTTTGGGCATTTATACACGAGGCATTACCACGCAGGTCCACCCAGTGGACAAGTGTGATTGCGCCCATGTAAAAGTGGGAGTGGGTGGACACACGCTCCTGCAACCCATGCACTTCCACCCACATTCCCTCATGGAACAACCCAGAAAATCCCGGGTTTCACCATGCGGTGGCATGGGTGACCGGCAGGTGAATGGGTGTGCACACCAAGTGCACAGGAGTCCACATGGACTCCCCTGCCTGTTTGAAAACAGCCTGAATTTCAGCTGAACACCTTTAGAAAGGGGTTGTTGCTGTGATGGAGGATTGACCAGAGGATTGTGTTCACCAGAAGCCAAGGCAAGTTTTGGGAAAATAATAGACGTTATCCTATATAGTATATATTTTTCTCTCTTAGTTACATAAATAAAAAAGTGTCTTGGACCCCAAATCCTATATTAAAACTTAACCTGAGTGTCTTTGAGTTGAAACCTGAAGCTTTGGTCTGTGACTCTTTGCTAGACATGTACTAGATCCCAGGTTGAAAGTATTTATTATGTTTAATAATTGGAGCATAAAGTATTATCAGCTAGTAAAATCTGACTGCTTCTGTTTCTTTCATGAACAGAAGCCACTTTTTTTCTTTATTGTTGCGTTAGTGCTCCCTAGCAGAAGATGAAATGCAGATTGCGTGTTGTGTTTTCCCAGAATTATTCCAAGACATTTATTCTAAATATGTAGCAGAACTGTTTTGGGCTGGGAGTTATTCTCACATGCTGTTGTAAGGGGCCTTGTTTTTAATATTTTTTTTAAAGCACCAGTAGACTATTTCTATAGCAAATATACTTCATATATTGGTGTACTTAGCAACTGACTTTATGTAACTTATGGTGAAACATGCTGATTAACATTTTTCTGGGTGTATAAATGTTACATTGTTATATTAACAATGGAAGGTTTTAGCTCTTTTTACCTTCAAACAATGATTCTCAAACTAGTTGCCCGTGTGACTGCCATTTTGAAATGTAAATAATTGGTGATTTCAGACAGCAACAAATATATTAAAAGGTCAAGGCAATGGAAGAGCTGAGATTAGAATCCAAGTCTCCCAACTTGCTCCATTTTCCACACTAGTGACCCTCCAAATGCATGTTTGTGTGGCATCTTTGTGTAGCTGGGGACAGTTAAATTACCCACCAGCAGCCTAGATATAACATAGATGGAAAAGAAAAGACAAGCAGTATCCGAAGTAACAGAAAAGGTTTACATTCCTCACCAGCTGTAGAAGAACATTGACTTCTGTCTTACCATCGTAGTCAATTATACTGTCAACTGGAGGTCAATCTTCTGTATAGAAGAGCTATACACAGATTAAATTAATCCTAGATCACTTCTGCTTTTAGAGGATTATCAATTATAGCACAAATTGACAGAGATAAATGCTGCCAGGGGAGTATAGGGAGCAGCAAAGAGATACAGGCCCATACATGCATATACCAGAGGGATACAACTTGCTGTAGCAGGGTGAGCTGGCACACCTCATTTGCACCTGCTCCATCAGTCCTCAGCCCCGACTGCAGGGCTCCTAAGTTCCGATTGCATAAAGCTGGGCTGGAAGCCTAGCCCAAAAGAAGGGGAATCCAGAAAGCTCCGGATCAGAGCTTTTCTGGAAGACCCAGAGGAAGGGAACAGGGACCCTGCCCAAATGCCCTGCTGCACACAGGGCTACCCTGGGAACTGGTTGGTGAGGGGGTCAGGCTAGAGGTTCTCACAAGGGAGTGAAACCTAGGAAAAAGAGTCTGTCTACAAGAGGGGGTCTTACCTCAGAAGACACTGAGGGAGAGAGGAAGTGGCTGGCAGGGAGAGTGCCAAGCCAGGAGGCTGCCTCCTCCTTCTCCTCTCGCCCCCTCCCCCCAATGAGGAGAAGGATGGTGATACACGGACTGAGGTGTGTATGCGTTTTTCTATATGTAGGAAGCTGAAGGACTTGGTACACTGTAAATAAAAGCACACTATGGTGAGAGAAAGTGCTGTTGGTTTGATTCTAGGTAGGGAATCCTATGAGGAAATTGCCCAAATATGGCACTGCCTTGTTTTACATGCTTTCCCCACTCCCTGGTTTCTCACACTGAGAGATATTTTGTGACCTTAAGACAGATTGCTTTCCTATAGAAGCACATTGTGGAAACCCCATAAAGCAAAATCTGCACATATCTTTTTCTTCTGCTCATATTTCTTATTCAGGGAATTGGCCTAATTTCTAGCATAACGGTTCCCAAACAATGGGTTAGGACCCCAAGTGGGGTCATGCCACCTGTGGATGGAGTTACAAACTTGATATTTAGCATATTTATTTTTAATATATTTGTTGCTGTCTGAAATCACCAATTATTTACATTTCAAAACTGTCATTTAGATGCCCAGGCACCCAGTGTCGTTACATCTTGTTGCAGTTCTTCAGTCTGCTCGTGTTAACTACCTTGACTAACTTGGTGTCATCTGTAAATTTGATCACCTCACTCTTAACGCCCTTTTCCAAATCATTACTTAATACATTAAACAGCACCAGTCCCAATACAGATCCCAGGGGCACATGACTTTTTACATCTCACCATTGTGAAAACTGGCCATTCACTCCTACTCTTTGCTTCCTATCCTTTGACCAGTTACCGATCCATAGTAAGACATTACTTCCTATCGCATGACTTTTTAATTTTCTCAAGAGTCTTTTACATGGGACCTTATCAAATGCTTCCTGGAAATCCAGGTACACTAGATCTACCAAGTTTCCCTTGTCCATATGCTTATTCACACCCTTAAAGAATTCCAACAGATTAGTGAGGCAGGACTTACCTTTGCTAAATTCATGTTGACTCTTCCCCTTTTAGCCATGTTTATCAACATGTCCAGCGATTCTGTTCTTAATGATAGTTTCCACCATTTTGCCCGGCACAGACGTCAAGCTTATTGATCTGTAGTTTCCAGGATCACCTCTGGATCCCTTTTTAAATATCAGGGTTTAATTTGCCACCCTCCAGTCCTCTGGTACAGTGGCAGATTTTAGTGATAGTAATTTGTAACCTAACAGTAGGTCTGCAATTTCATATTTGAGTTCCTTCAGAACTCTGGGATGACAGATGGGAGTGGACAAGTGCAAAGTGATGCACATAGGGAAAAATAACCCAAACTATGAGTACACAATACTGGGTACTAAGTTAGGAGTTACCACTCGGGAAAAGGATCTGTGAGTGATTGTCGACAATACACTGAAATCCTCAGCCCAATGTGCAGCAGCAGTCAAAAAAGCAAACAGAATGTTAGGAGTTATTCGCAAAGGGATAGAGAATAAAACTGAGGATGTCATAATGCCTCTATACAAATCAATGGTGCGACAGCACCTGGAATATTGTGTGCAGTTCTGATCGCGTTATCTCAAAAAAGACATAGCTGAACTAGAAAAGGTACAGAGAAGGGCAACAAGAAAGATAAAGGGCATGGAACGGCTTCCGTACAAAGAGAAGCTTGACAAACTGGGTCTCTTCAGCTTAGAGAAGAGAAGACTGAGAGGGGACATGATAGAGGTTTATAAAATCTTGAGTGGTATGGAACGAGTAGATAGGGAACGGTTATTTAACCTCTCAAATAGTACTAGAAGTAGGGGACACTCCATGAAACTAGCTGCCGGCAGATTTAAAACAAATAAAAGGAAGTACCTTTTCACTCAACTCATAATTAACTTATGGAATTTGTTGCCAGAGGACGTTGTCAAGACCAGTAGTATAGCTGGGTTTAAAAAAGGACTGGATAAGTTCTTAGAGAATAGGTCCATTAATGACTATTAACCAAGTAGCTTACGGGATGAACTTCTTACTGTTGGGAGCTGGAGTGAACAACAGGAAATGGATTGCCCATTGTGACTGTTGGTTCTTCTCCCATGCGATCGAGATTGGCCACTGTTGGAGGACAGGATGATGGGCTTGATGGTCCATTGGTTTGACTCCGTATGACACGTCTTCTGTTCGTAATACATCTAATTTGGGCTTCCAAGGTGGTATTTTTAAATAGTCTCCATGCCTCTTGCAGACATTTAATCCTTGCCACTGCTTCTTTTAGTTTCCTTCTAACTAGTTTCCTCATTTTAACATAGGGTGTTTTCAGATGTGACGGGGCCGGTTGGCCCCGTCACGAAAACAATAAGGTCATCCCCTGCCGGGACGACCCCATCACGCCCTAACAGACGTGCCGGGGTCGTCCCAGCGGGGAATTGGGGAGGGGGAGGGGCCACGCGGTGCAACGAGCGGCCGCACGGCCCCGCCCCCTCCACGCTCCCCACCGCCTGCCCTCTGGGGAGACGGGCGGGCGGCGGGGCCAATGCGTCTGCAGCGTCTGGCTGAATCCGCCACGGCCCGGAATCCCGCTGGTGCTTCCGGGCCGTGGCAACCGACCAGACGTTACTTTTCTTTGATACCCGGCGGGGATCACTTTCACCACGCTTCCCGGGGAATTGGTGCGGCTAGCCCGGGAAGCGTGGTTGAAACTGACCCCATGTGGGGATTGAGCGTGGCGAACATCTGGCGGCCGCCAAACAGACGTGCAAGTCACAGTGACCACAGGTGGGTGTTCACCGTGGTTCACTGTGATCTCGTAACGTCTGAAAATACCCTTTGTCTCCCTTTTAAAGTTAAATGTTACTACAGTAGTTTTATTTACCATTCTCACTCCAGTAGTTATGTCATGATCACTATTGCCAAGCAGCTCTACCACTGTTACCTCTTGCAGGTATATCGCTGGTGCTGTATAAATGCTTATAATAATAATAATAAAAACAACACGTTCAGAGGAATACTGAGTGTAGATGTCTTTTTTCCAATGCCTGTGCCTTTTTTTGTGTGTGGTCTAGAGTTACACTGATGTATAGGTACCAGAGAAGAGTAATGTAGAGGGTCTAAATCCTTCCAGTTATTTCAGTAAATAATATCTTGGTGTCCAGGTTCTATGTATTTTAGTCTTCCCAAAAAAATGCCTTGGCAAAAAAATAGTTTCTATTTCAAAAACCATAGGAATGGTCATAGTGTCCTCAGAAGTCAACTAACCACCCACTCAAACAAAAATAAACCCTGTCAGTGGATTATTGATAAATACGTTAGACTGCTTTACTGTATAAGCGAATATATTCTTTGCTCTTGGAGCTATTTCTTTTATATGGCTTTACAGGGCCTAAGGAAAATCTCATGTAGACCTTCAATTTACCCTCAAAAAGAACACTGTAGGAGTAGGGGGGAAATTCTGCGCTGCTTGCCCATGTTAAGAAAGTTGCAGGGACTAATGTGAGTTTAACTCATGTTAGTCAGGTCATGCAAAACCCCCAATTGTAAGCACAGAGGTTTGAGCATTATTTTCCTCTCCTCGCCCTCCCTCCCCTCCCTTAAATTCAATAACACAAGACAGCGCTGGATTTTGGCTGCTTACCCATGTTCAGTAAGGGATGGGAACTAACATGTTTTTAACTCACGTTAGCAAGGTCACGTGAAACCCCCAATCATTGGCATGGGCATTCTGGCATTATTTTTCCATTCCCCCCATTAAATTTAATAACACGATACAGGGCTGGATTTTGAGCCATGTCTTGCGTTATTGAATTTAATGAGGGAAGGGGAAAATAACGCTAAAACTCCAGTGCCCACATCAGGGATTTCCCCTTTCTTAATGTGGGCAAGCAGCCACTCAAGGATGACCTAGTTATAGCATGTATAGAAGGGGGAAAGCTATGTTACTCTGAATATTTTAATTATTTTACTTTTTGACTGCGTTTCTTTCCTACAAGCAAGTGCTACAAATAGGTGGGGTTTTCAGGAGGAATAGCTAGGATTTGCATTATGTGGAGCCATCTCATAAACCGAAGTATCTTGGAGAGTTGCTATAAACATACATAACATAGATTACTTGTTTATGTTCTGGTTGCCTAGATGCTTTTTCAGGAAGAGCTTGCATGTTTTGTTTTTTTATTGTTACTGTCAGTTTTAACTTAATAGTTGTTCTTTTTTTGTTTGATATATTCATGTTGAGATTGTGAATGCCACTGTAGAATATTTGGTGTGGTTTACGGTGGTGTTGGGGAGTACAAAGGAGAGTAGTGAGGCACTTGTATAAGGGCTACAGCAAACTGATCCTCCAACTTGACTTCTGAAGATGACTTAGGCCATTTTTAAATGGGATGTGCCCGCACAGGTTTACCCATCCCCCACCCACCCATGCTCCCGTCTAAAGGCGGCGTGGGTGGGTGCACACTCCCGTGATCCACACACTGCCCACTCCATGCCCAGTCTGTTTAAATAAATTAATTAATAAATAAAGTAAATTACAATTATGAAACTAAGTTATTATCATAATTTGACAAGCAACAATTTTGTCAGAGTAATTTATTTACATGTATACAAATTGTGTACATGAGCTATCGCTGCCTGAAAATATTCAAAGTCCGGTTGCTAAATATTCTCCATTGCATGAAAGGGTTAACTTAGTTTTGAATGTCTTATCTCAAATTGCATTCTGACTGTAGTATTATCCATTAACATTATTCACAGTTGTGCATTTTATTTACATAATTCATGTCAATGCAAAAAACAGTGTAAGGGATTAGTTGTTAATAATAAATAATTTTCTCATTGAATAAATTATGACATTTGCATCACTGTGGAATTTTTTTCAATCTGTCCTTAAAAAGTGGGCATTCTTTATCCTCTTTTATGCTGTTTGCTTGTTTACCCGCAAGTCATGTTTTTTTAGCTGCAGCCATTGTTTTTAAGGTTGTTTTGAAAACATGAATTACTATAGCATGTGTTTAAATCAACAGAATCCATTTCACTTTTATGTGGTTGACTGTTAGCTCAACTGAAAGAACTTGATGTATAACATGCCCCCCAAATGATAGGTGCATATATGTCTGAAAATATTACTGCTTTGCATAATAAAAAATGTAGCTTTATGTACCATTAAAATCTTGAATTAAATATTTGTAATGCTAGATTGTTCTGAAAGGTATAAATTGCAGAATAATGCTACGGGTACAAGAATTGGACCAGATCACCTAGGTTGCAGTCCTGAAAGCACTTACTTGAATGGTGCTATTCCAGAGTAAGTGGTTTGAGGATTCTCACCTCTTGTCTTTTATTATCTAGGTTTTAACTGTTGTATCCATAAATATAATTTCAATTAAATATTAATCAACAGTTCGGACGTTTTGTTCGTACACTTTAAAAATGTAGATATAGGGTGATTTCAGATGTTACGTTTTCGGCATTCACCACAGTCAACCTCAGTCAAACACAGGGGGTGGTGAAAGAGCCGTGCACGTCTGTTTACTCGCATTCAGATGTTCACCACAGGGTGAAAACAGACATGACGCTAACCACCCTTG
>QEPC01009397.1:2056363-2066860 GCA_003113815.1 Sphenodon punctatus | reverse complement strand
GGAACGTGGTGGAGAAGGCGATGGAGAGGAGGGAGGGGGAAAATGTGCAGAGAATAGAGCGAGAGGGCGAGGAGGAGGAGGTGCAGCAGCAGCAGGGGGAACCCCGGAAGAAGGTAGGGGGTGCAGCCGGGAGCGGGTGGGTCGGGGCCGGGGAGGGGGGGGAAGGAGGGAGGGACCGCAGCCACCAGGAGCCTAACCAGCAGCCCCCATTTTACCCACAAACAGACCAGCAAGAGGGCACGCGCCCCGGAGGAACCTGAGGCCAGAGGGAGCCAGGGACAGGCGGCGGGGGCCGTGGAGAAGGAGGCGGCCGCGGAGGGGCCAGCACCCAGGCGCTGGTACCACAGGGGGTCAGTGGGGGCTCCAGGAGACCCACGATCTCATTGCTATCTGGGCGACACCTGAGATGCAGGGCAAGCTGGTAATCAACGCCTGGAACGAGCAGATGTTCGCCCAGATAGCCACGAGATGGGGGAGGCTGGATACGACCGCACGCCCATACAGTGCTGGACAAAAATAAAAGAACTGAAAATGGGGTTCAAGGACATCATGGACAACAACCGGCGCTCTGGGCGGGTGACACGGGCCTCCCCCTACCTGGATGTGCTGAGCCGGGTGCTCCACTGCAAGGGCTCCATCGTCGCCCGGCAGGAGGGGGTGCCCAGGAGGAGCGACCTGCGGAGGAGCACCCACCCCACCTACAGCTGGAGAGCCCTGGGCACGGAAGCCCTGGAGGAGCAGCCAGGGACCTCCGGGTGTGTGCGCCCGGCACACCCCTAGCCCGACCGCCGGTCAGGGCACACACGCCCCAGCTTACTCAGAGGAGGAGGAGGGTGAGGAGGAGACAGTCACCCGGCACCTCACGGCATGCCGTCTTGAGGACCAGGCAGACACCAGCGATCGACCGGCCTCGGAGGGAGCGGACATGGAGGGAGCAGGTGGGGGCAATGAAGGGCACATGGAGGGACCACAAGGGGAGGGGGGCCACAGGGGGTGGAAGGGGATGGCAGCAACCCCCCCGGATGCCGGGAAGGGGCATGGGCAGAGGGAGTCGCGCAGGGGCCAGCGGTGCCCATCCCGGAGTGAATGAGCGTCCCGAGCATGGGGATAGGAGGGGGGGCAGTGGAACGGCAACCCACATGCTTACCCAACCCCTTTATTGCCCTACAGAGCCACGCCGGGCACGGGAGGGCCAGGGGCCCCCAATACCCCTGGACCAGAGGATGTGGAAGCACGGCGCGCGGGCGCGCAGGCGCCAGGAGGACCTGGTGCAGGAGCTGGTCACCACCAGCACACGGCAGACCGAGGAGATGCTGGAAGCAGTCAACCGGCTGGAGGAGGGGACCATGAGGGCCCTGCAACAGGTGGAGGGGAGGGACTGGGCGCTGTTGGTGGAGATGCGCAAGGACCGGCGGCTGATGAAGCGGGACATGGACTGCCAGTTGGAGGCACTCCAGGTCCACTTGGACCGGCAGGACCGGTGGTCCGAGGAGCTCGACTGGAAACTAGACTGCTCACTGGAGCAGGGCAGGTCCCTACTCCTGCAGGCCGGGGCCTTGAGTGCCTTCATACTGGCAGCAGCCCCGCTGGGTGCCATGCCAGCGCCCAGACCCTGCCGGCGCCATGGGGCAGCAGGGGAGGGGCAGGGCAGCATAGGGGATGGGGTGGGGAGGGGGCATCTGGGACCACTGAGGGGGTTGGAGGGGGGAAGGGCACGGGGGCACAGAGGTGTACCAGGGTCTGGGGTGGGGATGGGGGAGCACAATAAATGGTCTTAGCACACCTAACCGTGCCCGAGTGCTTTCTTTCCTACAGGTGCATACCCCCCCCCCGGCCTCGTGGATGTCCTGCACCAGGCGTGACTCGGTTGTGTGCCCCACCCCAAGGTACGGGCTATGGTCCAACATTGGGGGTACCCTGCGTGGGCCCCCGGGGCTCGGGCCGCTGCCCTTCCCTGTGCGTGCGCGTGCAGTTGTTGCTATCTCCATGGGCAGGTGGGTATGCGTGGGGTTGTCCGGCCTTGCATGCCAGCAGTTGTGCACTGCCCACTCCCTTCTCATCCCTCCACAGCGGCCCCATTGTTCTCGTCCTGCTGTTATCTGTCGGCCTTGGCAGCCCCTGTCTGCCTGTCCAGCCCCCCGGCCCCGCATCCCATGCTGCCCCCACCGCCGCTGCGGCTCAGACCCTCCAGGAGCTGTACCATGGCAGCTGCATCCCAGCCCGAGGCCCCACTTGGAGCCTCCGGGGGCTCTGTCCGTGCCTGAACCGCCCGCGAGAGCATGGCCCTGTGCGACCTGTGGCGTTCGTCCATCGTTCAGCGCAGCCTGCGCTCCCTGCCCACCCGACCAGATGCCTATCAGTGCGTGAGCTTTGGTATGCTGCGCTTCGGCTATGTTGTGACTGTTGGAGACTGCCGCGTGCACTATGAGGAGCTGGGGCTCGCCCCCTTCCCTGAGGGGCGCTTACCGAGCCTAGCGGTGTGGAGCCCTGCTGAGACGGCCTCCGCTCAGTGCGTGTGCGCCTTCCCGGGATATGTGACCTGTCTGTGTGAGGGTGACTCTGCCGTGGCCGTGTCCTACTTCATCAGCGTGCAGGGTGCCCGTGGGTATCCGCGCTCCCACGGGGCTGCCTGCTACCATCTGCTGGAGCTATCCCAACTGCCCTGGTCCCCTGGGGCCGATTATGGCTTGCCCCCCCACTCCAGGCCGGAGCTGGTGGCCCTGTTGGAGGTGTGCAGCCGCTCTGATGTGCAACCCGGGATGACCTGTGCGGATCCCTTCGAGTCCTATCCGATCTGCTTCCACATGACCGGGCGCGGCTTCTGCTGGGGACTGTGGCAGTGGCCCCGCTATGTGCACCTGCTGTCGTTACTGCCCCCTCCAACCGATGGGAGCCCCTACAGCTGGATGTAGGGCGCTCCGGACCCATCTGTCTTCCGGCTGTCTCCTCAGTGCCTCCGTTCTGTCAGTGGCCTGGGTTATCGTGCCACCGCCTGCTGCCTCTTCAGGATGGCTTAGACCCCCTGGGACCCGCTGCTGCCCACCTGCCTGTCACCCCCTCGTCGCCCCCTCACCTGGGACCCGCTGCCGCCGCTCCGGACCCCTCTGTGTGGCCTCCATGGTGGGCCGTTGTGGTGATTCCCTCCCTCCCGGACTGGACCCCGTGCCCCCCTTGCTGCTGTCCCTTCTTCCGCACCCTGGCCCCACGCGCTTCCGCTCTGTATGGCTCTGCACTGGGCCGGTGTCGCTTGTGTCCTCAATAAACACCTGTTGAGCACTGTGCCTTGTGTTGCCTCCTGTCTCCTTGGGCTGCTGGGTCCCCCTTGCCTGCTGGGGTCCTGCCCCCTCCCCCTCCTGGTGGGTTGACCATGCCGGTCCCTCGCCCCCCCCAACTCCCATGTGTTCAACCGGCTGTGGGGTTCCCTGTCCCCCCCTGGTGTGTGCCTTCCTCTGTCCCCCTGCCCAGCTCCCCTTTGTTGTGTGGATGTGGTGCTTCGTGTGTGTGTGCGCGTTTCTCGTTTTGAAGTGTGCACGCCTTCCATGCGGCCGCTGTTTGCGAGCGCTGCTCACACTGCAGCTCCCTCCACCCTCTCCCTTCGTGTTTCCCTTCCCTCCGCTGTCTTTGGCTTCGTTTGCCCTCAGGCGGCCCTGTTGGCATCCGCGTAACCCCGGTGCCTTGTGGGGCTCCCACCGCAGTTCTCGCCACCGCGTCATGTCTGTTAGGTTCCCCCGGCCTGGGTTCACTCCGGTTGACCCCGGGCGGTGGTGCCGCCCCTGTCACGTCTGTTGGGGCCGCGCAGCTCACCACAGCCCGCGGTGAAGCAATTGACACCGGGGTGGGATTCACCAGGGTGAATCTCACCGCGTCACGTCTGAAATCACCCATTATTTTTAAATAAGGATCCAGTGCCTTTCTGCTCTGATATTTAGTCATTTGTGGAACAGTAACATACAATCTCTTAAAATGAATACACTGCTGCTACTCCTCCTCCTCATTTGTATAGCGCTACTAGGCGTACGCAACACTTTACAGTCACAGATTTTTGAAGATGGGTCCCTGCCCAGTGGGCTTACAATCTAAGATGGACATGGGTGTGGGGAACACAGGGACAGGCAGACACGCACATTCCCATTTTTTGCAGATGGGGAACTGAGGCTGAGAGGCTGTGACTTGTCCAAGACCACCCAGCGAGTTCATGGCTAGAGCAGGATTTGAAGCCTAGCGTCCCAGGTCCAAGTCCAGCACCTTATCCACTACACCACACTGACTTTCTAGGCTGAAAGGTTGTGACTTGCCCAAGGGTACCCAGTGAATTCATGGTGAGGGCAGGACACAGAGACTTAACACAGTTTTATACAACACAAATATTTTTTGTTCCTGCTCATTTATCTAATAAAAATTTAATTTTTAAAAATGTTGATACGTACAAAAATTCTAAATTAATGTTTTTATTCTCTGTTTTAATTTGCAGTCAACATGTTAATCTAACAAATTGTTTAATGCTTCTGCTCCTATATTTTAGATAAAATGGAATCAGAGAAGGGAGATGGGATATTGTATCTTCTCTTTCAATATCTGTTCCGTCCATTAATTTTCAGCAATTATATTGTCTTGCTTCCATAGTAAAATAACCATCAGCCTGGAGCATTTAATTCTACTAATCCTGGGATGCACCTTTCATAAAACAACTTTTAATATGAGGGACTTACATTTCTATCAGCAACCACTTAGTCTTGTGTGTGTTCAGTGCTTTTTTAAATTTAACTTCAAGGTTTCATTCCACACACAAATCAAAAACAAGACCACAAAATAAAACTATAATTGCTTTGATCATTACATTATTTTTTTTTCATATTTTTTTTTTTTTACATGTACCAAAGAGATTTGGTAAAATAAACTGAGTTGATTTAAACTTCTGTTGAAACCAATTGACTTAACAGGAAAACTTTGAGTTTGGACCTTCATTCCTTAATCTGACAAAAATCTTACTGCAACCAATGGGAGTTTGGGCATAGTAAAGAATGCAGGATATGTCTGTGATAAAGATCAGGAAACCAACATACATAACATACATGAAACATACGTGTATATGATGTGAACACTGTATGTTAATATTCTGTAGCCATGTTTGGTGTCCTACAGTGTCCCTCTAAGCACACGGGGGTGGGTGGGTGCTTTCAATAATTACGGTGACCCGCTTTGCCACACTTTTCTCTGCTTTTGCACAGTCTGCTTTGCCGCAGTCTCATTTAGTTCACGGCTGCTTCCCAGCCGCCAGATGTTTGCATGAGATAGATCTCAACTGTGGCAGCGAATTGAAATTCCCAAGCCACAGCCTGCACTAGCCACCACCATGGCTGGGATCCGGTCGCCCGACAAAAAGTAAACCAGGCCTTCACATCTGAAAGCTCGCTTTATTGGACCCGGTCTGGAGTCTCCGCCAGTGCTGGGTGCCATGGTTGCCTGTCAGAGGTGGGGGTGGGCTGCTGAATGCTGCATAGGGACAGGCAAGCCCGTGCATCTCCCCACCCTCCCTGGCAGCCGGGCTCCTGTCACGTTAGTTATGGGGCCCTGCCGAATCCCAACTGTGGTGGTGGCCCAACCCTGGAGGGGAAGGGTAATTCCATGGCAGTGCTTAGGCGCTGTTGTGTTTGAGAGCGCCCGGGGCTATAGGAGTTTCTATTGTTAGAAGTTAGGCAAACATTTCAACAAGGTGTTCTAGTCCTTTTTTAAAAAAAACAACAACAAAAAATCAGAATTCAAAGTCCACAATTCATTTTTTTTTTATTCTTGAGTTTATTTGTGATTCATTCAGCTTGGCATTACAATTGTTCTATCAACTTTATCTCCAGTTCCTTTAGATAATTAGATCATGTTCCTTCTCTGTTGCTTCCACATGAGAAACTTTTCCTTGTGTATCTGGCAGTCTTGTACTTTAAACTTTGTGTTTATTGCTGGCAGTTACTGTTTCATGCAGGGAGTCCAGCTTTTTAGTCATATCATTCTCTTGGGCTTTCCTGTCTGACAGTTTCTAGAAAGTTCATCACTGTCCAAATTCTTTCTCTTAAAAAGCACTTCTGAAAATAGCACCACACCCTTACAGAATGAGTACTGGATGGGGAAAGTATGTTATATTCTTTGCCTTTTGCCACAGTAGAAATGGTTAGTACTATGTTAACAGAACTGGCTAAAATTGTCCACTTTATTCTTTCAACTAGGCTAATTGTACCACAAAAGAGATGAGCATTGTGTGCCCCCTGTCAAGACAGATAATTCTTGTATTCCTCATTTACTTAGTAAAAATGAAGATATTGTTTTTAAATAAGGGTCTAGTGTTCCTTTTTCTGCTCTGATATTTAGTCATTTGTGGAACAATAGCATGCAGCAGTTTCACAAGCTAATATACACTTAAATTGGGTGAAATACGTGTATGTCCTTTGCAGAAGAAGGGAAATAAATCCGCTCCCATGCTCATCTTTCCCTGAAGTAGTCATTGTTTTTAAGATTAAAGTAATGCAAAATTGAAACTTCCTGTCAATCTTCAGAACTTCAGCAGTGGACATCATTAGTTTGTGAGGAGTTGGACATTAATGGAAGATTATTCCCTCTGATTTTGATGGCTGTTCACTCGATGACCTTGTGACCTTTTGGAACTGTTGATGGAGGCCATCGACCATACGGCTCCCAGTCATTCGCTCCCAAATTGCTGACAATGCAGGTCCCCCTGGTATATGGAGGAGCTGCGGTGGATGAAGCGAGAAGGGTGGCGGTTAGAGCAGTAGAATTCTCACACTGAAGTTGACTAATTGCGACATAGAGTCTGATTACGTACCTATGCCATGGCAGTGTGGACAGCAAAGAAGGTTTTCTTTGCTGTTCTCATCGCATCTGCTAAGTCCCGTCCGGCTAAGCTTTTCCGGGTGGTGAGGGGACTGGTCAGTCTGGCCTCCCTCCACCTGGATTCAGAGTTATCTAATGCTTGCTGTGACGTGTTTGTGGACTTTTTTTGCGGATAAAATTGCTCAAATTCATTACAGTTTCGATGCTGTACTTTTAACAGTGGGTGAACCAGAGGTAGTTGAAGCCCCATCTTGTCCTGTTTTATGGGATGAATTTCAATGTGTGTCATCCTCTGATGCTGGGGATGTTCTAGGAGCTGTTCAAGCCACTTATTGTGAATTAGATCCATGCCCGTCCTGGCTGATTAAAGCCAGTCGGGAAATGCTAGAGCCGTTGCTGGCCAGGATAGTCCATGCCTCCCTTAGGGACGGCAGGGTGCCAGACTGCCTCACGGAGGCGATGGTGTGGCCCCTGCTCAAAAAGCCATCTTTGGACATTGACGCCCTGACCAGCTATCAGCCTGTCTGTAACCTCCCCTTTTTAGGGAAGGTTATTGAATGGGCGGCGGCTCATCCGCTTCAGGAGCATCTGGACTGGATCAGTTTCTTGGATCCCTCGCTTTCTGGCTTTCGTCCAGATTATGGCATGGAGACTGCACTTGTGGTTTTGGTTGATGACCTCTACCGAGAGTTGGACCAGGGTCATTCAATCTTGTTGATCCTTTTAGATCTTTTGGCTACATTTGATACCGTTGACCATGTGTTGGTGATGGTTGTGGGACAGGACGGGTGGGCGGGGACTGTTCTTGAATGGTGCTGCTCCTTCCTGACTGGTAGAACTCACCATGTGGTCCTGTTACCCCAGGATTCTCCCAGGAATTAGCTCCACCATGGGGTCAGGGATCTCCGTAGGAAAGCTTAAGTTTCCTCACCAAAAAGTCACAATAGACAATTATTATGACTAAAATACTACAATTTATTGCCCTGCCAAACTGGCTTACACACTACTATAAAAGCACTACGGAAGCATGCAAAAAAGGTTATTGAGTACAAAGATATATATTCTTGGAGAATATATCTCACCACACAGATATCGCAGGTCCCAAAAAAGTTGTCCAGGGTCTGTGGGGTCCTGCTGGGGAAGATAAGATGTTAACTTGCTGCTGTGCTGGGGACTTAATAAGTCTTAAATAATAAACTTTTTTACTATTTTAAAATAATAAAAATAAAAGATAGAAAAGATGAAGAAAAATATAAAACAAAATTTGTCCAGAGGTTGAGGAATGGCCTCTCAACAATCAAGGAGCATGGAAGATGCAAAAAAGGGAGGGAAAAAGCAGGACCGGCCCCAGGTTTTGTGAGGCCATGTGTGAAGTCTTGGTGCGGGGCCTAATTTGCACAGTTAGGCCCACCTAATTATGCAAATGTATACATTTACATAAAACGTACTCCCTCTGAACAGGAAGCATTCCTATTCTCTACCCCTCTGAGTAACCATGGAGAAGTATGGCCTCCTAATGCTTCCCCCCCTTCCCAGCCGAGTGTCTACCACCACTCCCCAGGAGTGGTTCCATTGCAGGGGCAGCCAAGCGGGCAGTGAGGCAGGCATAGAGAGACTGACTGCATCCACTGCCTTACTGGAGGAGGGGGTGAGCTTAGCCAGTCTGGCCTCCAGGGCCTGTTGCTTCTTGCTGCTGGTGCCGCCTGTGCCTTGTGAACGCATGCAGTGCAACCAGTCCATAGGTGCTACTATCACACACACGCGACACCCAAAATGCAGCCAGCTTATTAAGCGCATTATGCCATGAAAAGAGACATATAACCAGTTCAGTTGTGCCCCCATAATCAGTTCATGCTGCCCCGACCCCATAACCAGTTCATTTGTGCCCCTACCCCCATATAATCAATTCACGCTGCCCCCCACCCATAACCATTTAATTTGTGCCCACAGGGGAGGGTGAATTGATTATATGGGGAGGCGCAAATGAACTGGTTATGAGGTGCGGGTTTAAAGACAGTATTCCTGTTAGCAATAACTTCATTATGAAGAGTTAGTGATATAGCAACCATAATTATCTCAAAACCATATTTGCAGATTTATTTTCCAAGACAGAATAGATATTGCTTTACATCCTAAATTCCTACCTAAGATAGTATAAGTAAGACAGTTGTGAGAATGTGGTCCTTTTTACACCGGCCTCTCCCAGCCATGAACACGCAGATTTCTGTGTGTTCATGGGTGGGGGAACCTCGTGTGAATGACGTGGTGCACGTGCCCATGGTGAGTGGGGGTGCGTGCATGCTCGCCTAACACGCATCCCCCCTCACCCCCTCATCCCCACGCATGGAGCAACCAGGGGAAACGGTGGTTACTATGTGGGTGTGGATGAGTGGTGGGTGAGTGGGGATGCGTGTGCAGCCGTGTGCATGACCCACCCATGCACTGGCGCGCCCACGGACTCCCCACCCAGCGGAGTCATGTAAAAATATCATGTGAGGAGCCACTCGAAGAAGAACAGAAGGTTGCTACCTTGTAAACAAGGTTCTTTGAGATGGCTCTGAACATTCTCACAAATACCCACCCTTCCAGCCCTGCAGGGAATTCTTTTCTTATATTTCTAGAAAGGGTTGAAAGGAACTGTCATTCAGAGGGGGTGGGGGCGCGTTCTTTTTATACTAGAGGAGCTCGAGACCATCATGTGGTCTGTTATTTGAATAGGGTGAACGTGCACAACCTAGTTGTGAGAATGATGGGAGCCTTCTTGAAGAACCTTCTTTACAAGGCAGCAACCTTCTGATCAGCACATGGGGAGGAGCTGTTATTAAACAAACAGCCTTATCTCCCAGCCGGATCAGAGTGTCCCGCTGCTGCTGCGCTACTAGAAGGCAGAGGCAGGTGAGGGATGGGGTCTGGAGCCAGGGAGGGGAGGAAGAATCACTTACTGGGGGACAAGCTGGCTGCAGCCTGCTCCCCAGACAAGCAAGTGCGGGGACCCAGCTCGCTGCGGGGCCATGTGCGGTCGCACATATGGCACATGTCTGCGGCCGGCCCTGGGAAAAAGACAAGAGAAGCACTTGGGGGAACGCTGTCCACCCGACAGTTAAAAATGGAAAAGAAATGGGTTTATCTAAAACCAATACAATGCTTCCCTAAAGTAAAGAAAAGTAAAGTCTGCACCTGGGGACAAAACATTAAAGAAAAATAAGAATTGCCCTTGAAAAATGGGAAAAGAAAATTAAAAAAAATTAACTTTAAGGCAAAAAGAGAAATGGTTTGAAAAGAGTGAAAAATGAGAATATTGACGTTAAAATGAAAATATGGCTTTAAAAGAGTGAAAAATTAAGTTAAAATGAGAGAAATGGAGTTAAAATTGTAAATAAAATATCTGAAAAATGAAGTTAAAATGAAAATAAAAATGACTTTAAAAGAGTGAAAAATAAAGTTAAAAATGAAAATAAAACCTAGAAATCAAAATAAAATTAGAAATGAAAAGAGAAAAAAGTAGCCTTAAAAATAGCTTTAAAAATGAAAAGTGACTTTAAAAATGAAAAAAAAAGGAAAATAGTAAAAGAAAAGATTAGAAAAGAAAAGAAAAGGAGTTGGGATAGAAAAAAACTAAGTCCCACAGGTGACTTGGCCCAGCAGCTTGTTGGTTAG